>JAYESA010000513.1:0-159422 GCA_036927795.1 Iris macrosiphon | reverse complement strand
GCCCCCGCCCGCCGCCCCCTCCCCCAGGTTAATACGTGTCAACCTATAATTTGTTCTCTTCTCTGACTGGCTGGAGCCTCCTACTACGACCAACCGATAGAAACTCAAATCCATAATGCGCGGACACATCTCTTTCTCTCTCCTCATCTTGTCCGTTCGAGCAGACAATCACTAGACTTACTAGCCCAACCAACGGCTGATGTTTCCACCCGCATAGAAAACACAAAGAAAACATTGATGGTCCTATATCTCTAGATCCACGAATTATTCTGGTTTTCCGTTTTGCATATTAGTCTCTCTTAGTTCTATATTATTTCGAAATAAGTCCGTTAGATTTTGTTATTTACTTGTAAACCTCTAAATCAGTACATGAGTTAACCCATATAAGAATATTTTTTTAGATAAATTGTGGGAGAAGAACATGGAAAACTATCAAAACTATAGTAGTGTAATTTTTTATTTTTAATTTTTTTTGAAGTAAAAGAATTCATTCATTCATTAGCATAAGCAATTGATAGAACAATATCTAAAACTATTACACGAAGACTACATCATCCAAAAAGAAGCCAATAGATAGATACATGAAAGAGATGAAAAAAATTATTTGTTTGAAATTTTTAAAGTTTCTCAAACTAAGTTTTGTTTCAGCTACCTTATTTTCCAGAACACGTCTGGTGAAAGAGAAATTCTTGAACTGCTATCGGTTGACAAATATTTTTCTCAATTTGATCTACCAAGTCATGTAACTGCCATGAAAGATTTTTATCATCCTTTGAAGTGTTCTAACCACTGTTAGAACATCTTCTTCTAAAATTGAAAATCACAGTGTGTAGTTTATATTCGGGTTAAAAGACTCGATCGCGTATTATAGATTTATTTTTTATTATGCTCAAAATAATACTGTATATTCTTTTTTGTGTTCCTTCATGTTACATATTTTACTAAAAACAAATGTTGCACAATAATATATATTATTAATATATATATGATATATATTATATATATATATATATATTATATATATATAGTATTTGTCCTTTCCTTATTTTTTTTTATTTACTTAATAATTTATATGATGATTAATTTGATGTCGATGTTATTTTTTTTAGTAATTAGAAAATATCGTCACAGAGGAGGGAGGGAGTGAGGGAGTCGTCTATACGACGATAAAATTTATTGTTTTATATCACAGAGGATGTATTTTCCAACACGAAAAATAACTTTTTTTCGTATATATGAAAAAAGATTACTTATTTTAGTCCTCTTCAGACTATGCATAGATTTTCTAGTGATAACAGGGCGGGAGTGGGGGTATATCAAAAATATAATACTTGGGGGAGAAATTATCTGCAAAACAACCCAACTAATTAAATTCTCTCCGCATCCTTCTCTCTCCTCATTTTTTCCCTCTCTCTTCTCTCTAGCAATGGCGTCCCTCCGACGAAGAACCACCGGGGCTCCAGCGGATCGCCTCCTCGATCCGCGTCATCCCCCAACTTCCCAAAGCCCGGTACAGTACACTCTCCTCTCTTCGCGGCATTCTTGAAACCCTAGGGTTTTGATTCGGTTAGGGTTTTGATCGAGTTGGTTTTTTTTTTTTCCCCTCAGGGGGTGATGTTTCAGGGACATCACGACCATGCTCTTGGACCCCAAGGCGTTCAGGGACACCATCGATCTGTTCGTCGAGAGGTACAGGGACAAAGGGGATCACCGTCGTCGTCGTCGGTAAAAAATTTCGTTCCCGATGAGCTCTAGGTTGCGTAAAGATTCGATCTTTTAGTTGAAATTTTGTTGATACTAGTGGTGTAAATTGTAGTAGTAGGTGGAGCTAAATGTAGGGTAAAAATGTTGGAGTTTTTACTGATCTATTCAAATGGACATGCCGAAGAGCGTCAAAGGAGAGCAATTAGTCACATTGAAAATTGTGCTCTGGAGCTATCTAGACCTTTTTTTTGGCACTAAATTGATGTGTTTTCTTTTTTTCTAAAAAAATGATTTCTTTTTGAAAGTACATTTTTAGAGCGCATGAATTTGGGTTTTAAAATATGCATCTGCAAGCATGAAAATTGCAAGATGGAGTTGAAATCATGTTTTCAAAACGGTGTTTTTTATTATTGCAATCACGTTTTTGTAAATGCGGGTTGGTAAGATGTGATAGTTTGATAATAATTTGGAGAAAGTAATGCTTTTCTGGAATATCTTAAAAATGAATGTATTATTTTAGTAAAAAAATGTTTAATTTTTGAAAATTCAGTACGATAAAATGAATTTCTGTAGTTCAATGCTATTTTTAGCTAGTACAAGGAGTCTACTCAAACTAGTGTGTTGATTTCAATTGATTATTACTAGTAGGATTCTTAGTTATTAGAATAAAGGAGTTGTATATCAGTCTAAAGTAGGTAGTAGGATAATAATAACTCGTAGCAAGATTTTTTTCTTTTCTTTTTTTACTTATCGAAGTTTTGGTGTAACATATATTTGTACTTGAATTTAGCTAAATTTGTGATCATTTTACTTTAATAACATTGAGTTGAGCATTTTCCTAATTATTTTAAAAATACCTGGAATGTTTGAAACTAGTGGCTCAACACACCCTAGGTTCTAAGTTAGTGAAAGAACATTGTATTTGACTGTCTTAATTGGTTTGTTGGTTGTTTTAGTAACCCAAATTACATCGTTTCTACCACTTACACTACTGTGGGGGGAGGGCGGTATATATCCGAACGTGACACGACACAATGACACAAACACCAAAATTTGACGTGGTCCATTTATATTTTCGGAGTACCCGTGTCGTGCCCAGTATGTGTATAATCCAATTATCCAATGCAATCTGACATGGACCAAGGATCCTTCTTTTTTTGAGTGCCCTTGTTTCATAGCACTGTAAACTTGTTACACGTAAATTATTGGTTCTGGGTAGCAAAGATGCATCCTGTTTATCCCAATATTTAGTTCACTCCGTCTTTTTTTGAGTGCCCTTGCTTCATAGGTTAGCACTGTAAACTTGTTACATGTAAAATTATTGGTTCTGGGTAGCAAAGATGCATCCTGTTTATCACAAAATTATAGTCCGCTGACAAAAGAAGGCGAATTTTTTTTTTATAACTTTTATGCTATCTAATATTTTTCGTTAACTCTCATAATGTTAATGGTTCCATTGATATAATGTAAAAGAAGCATGTTTACTTTGAAATTTTATCCCTGAAGTTGTTGCTTTAAATTCATCTATGTATGTTTTTTATTTTGTGTATGTGTGTGCATGGGCAATTGTGCTTAATCTGCCACCTGCTTAATCGAATTAATTATTTGGTTACTTGGGTCGATTTAATCACCGGTTAATCTGGTTGTCAGACATAGGCCACATGTGGATTATGGCTGAAGATTGTTAATTAAAAACTCATTTGATTCATACACTAGAGCCTTTAGGACGTATTCAATTGTCAACTTTACACCCATTATACTTGTGTATCCGGAATTTGAATTTTTTTTTTCTTCTCCTTTTGTAGTACTCCTTTCTAGACATTTACTTATATCTGCAGGAGTTGAAGCAAGAGGTTTTATATTTTGGACCTCCCATTGCTCTAGATATCGGAGCAAAGTTTTGTCCCGATGAGAAAGAGCCACACAAGCTACCAGGTAATTTACCTTTATGCATTGGTATCTTTTTGCTGATAGGGAACCTTTATCTTATAATGGTTTTTACTGTGCTATGAATTAAGAGATGTTGCAAAACAATATTTATCACAATTCTTCAGGTTTACTTCTGTGTTTGGCTTTTTTTAGTTTCAACTTTCATCTTTCATGGATATCTTGTCTATAAAGAGCATTATCACCCAAAACTATTTACATATTTGGCCTGTTGTAGTAATTAATGTTACCTGGATACATGACACGATTCACCAAGTGCTCACGTCTCCGGAAGTGTCCTAAATGCATAATTTTTCACAAATCTTGTTGATATGGCTACATAATGTATTGCCCATGTAAAAACATATATGTACATGTAAAATAAGAATGATCCACTTGACGGGCTGCTTTAAAATTTGGTCTAGATGGTTTAGACACATTTTCTGGACTTCACGGTGTTCATTTTGAAGTATGAACAGCTGTGGAATTGTGACATTATCATGATATGTACTAGAATGGCCATGCGTCCGTGTCTGAAATGTCATGAAAATTCAAAATTCAGGAGGGAATTGCTTATAATGTTCAATAGGATTTTGTTCTTTAAATTCTTTTGATAGTCAAGTAGGAAACATCTTTTTTAGATAAGTAAAATGTCATCGTGGAAATAGACTGATTTGGAGAGATGCATGCTCATATGTGATGTCTCAACAACACTCACCATGTTTGCTTGAGTAGTTAGAAGATTATTCATGTTACATATGAAATTCTATAAACAGATTTAGATTGTCGTTGTCATCATCAAGCCTTTTCTCATTTGAATGGGGTCAACTATGGAGCATAATATAGCTCTATAAAAGATTCAGTCATGAGTTGTTATGACCGGCCATTGATCTGACGTCCTCCTTTGTGTTGGTACCAAACTCGTAGTGAAGGAAATGGTTAACATGAGAAGGTTACGCCATAAAACTTTGGCAACCAGCAGGCAGTAAGTAGACCTACCTTTTGGGTATGTAGTTTAAACTCATGAAACCATGGAGCACCCTCCAAATTCTCCTAGATTGTTGAAAGACGAAGACGTAAGATGATACAATTTTCTATAAGGAATTTCATTCATCTCTTCAACACGTTAAGCTAAACAATCCCAATAGAATTGTATGAACCTAAAAATACTTAATTACTATAATCTACTAATTAGGACAAATCATTACTGCAAATTTTCACACTGAAAGTATTGCATCGCTTGTATAAGTTTAGCTCATGATTATGTTAGATCACGTTTAGCAGTAACCTACTTCCAGTCTTCTCGCAATTCTCAATACAGATTAAATTTTTTCCTTCTCTTCCCCCCATTTTGCCCCATCTTTTGATGTCCTTTTACAATTTTCTATTTAAAAGGATATTGAGTATCCCATAAAGTTACAATCCAATAGTAATAACAAGAAAGTAATTCTTTAACCTCTATTTTTTGGTAATGTACACAAGGGGCATCACAATTGAATCTTGAAAGCATTTGGTTTGAAGTATACTTGTTTTATATGCTTCATTTTCTTCCATTTTTTGGAATACTGATATAGTGAAACCTTTTTCTATCTTTTCCCCTCTTGCTTCCTGTATATTGATTTAGTAAACCCTCTACCCCCTCGTTATTTATTTTCTTCGTTCTTTCGTACTTTCTTCTTTCAGGATACCTAGTTTTTATGAGGTATATTGAACAATAATACATTGTGACTGATATTGAAGGGCTCCAAATGGATAATTAAATAGGTAAATTGGAATAAGTTTATGTAATTTCCATTACTTGACGATTTGCTCGTCCCTAAATCCTTTCTACGCCAACAAACTTTGTCTTTGTGATATGCATCCAATTATCATGCTCTTTATGATGGTGTGCAAATTTTTTTAATCTTGAATACTCGTGCTATTGATACATTTAGTACACATACATGGACTTTGCTTTAGCATTACCAGATATATGATGATCTTATAGTAAGTAAATTTTTTATTTTTGCTGTACGGATAGTAGGTGTCCTGATTATAATCTGGTAGATTTGCGTGGGTAGACTGCAAGAAGTTTGTAAATGACTTATGAATACCTTGATCCCCCCATGCTGAAGGTCATTTAGCAAAAAAACATCGGTTTTTTGCAAGAGTAAGGTCCAGTTTTGTAACTCAGCCGTCACTAGTGTTTCCTACCTTGTGGTCATGGAATTATGCAACTTACGTGTTGCAAATATTGATAAGATGCATGAAGCTTTCCTCAATGATCTAATGTACACTATTCGTTCGGTGCATGTAGGCTTAGAGGTGAAACCTATTGATCTTCAAATTTTTAGTGAATGTTTTGAGATTTTATGAACCATTGTACTTGAAGATGCACAATCTGGTTTGAATCTCTGTGCTTCCGAGGTGATCACTTGAAATCTTCATGCACATACATATATAAAACAATTTCACTTTTTTACTTGATTAATGTGTATCAATATATTCAACATTTGCATGACTTCTTGATATCAGAGGTGGTCTTTACGGTTGTACTCACTATACTTATTTCTATTTTTTGTACCTATTTCTGCTGGCTAATAATTTATGAGGACCTACAGGTGAAGTCATTTCAGAAGAATATACTCTAGAATATGGGACAGACAGAATGGAGATGCATGTAGGAGCTGTCCAACCAGGAGATCGTGTCCTTGTCATTGATGATCTTATTGCAACCGGAGGGACCTTGTGTGCTGCAGTCAAGCTGTTGGGTAATTCTCCATTTGAAGTTTAAAATGCTCTAAATTCATATTTTCCTCTTGTAATTTTGTGCTAGTTAATATTATATTATTAGAAGTTTTTACAATATTCCAGCATTAGACAAACAGTGAATGACCTATATCATTGCTGGGAAAATAAAAAGACAAGATACTGTAAGGTCATTATAGAAATTCTGTATACATTTGACTCCCTTGTCATTTTGTTAAATCGACTTTAGGTATATATCCTTAAGTTAGTTTCTTCAAGGTAACTATTTAATCATTTAGTTTCTTGCAGAGCGTGTTGGAGCTGAGGTGGTTGAATGTGCTTGTGTTATTGAATTGCCAGAGCTGAAGGTTGGATACTTCCCTTTTCCTCTTGCAAAATCTCATCCCTTTTTAATCTCAAGTGCATGTATAATTTTTTATATTTTCATATTGTTGCACGGTGTAACTGACAAAGTATTATGCCTAATGAAACAGCCCAGGGGGAGTGCCCTAAAAAAACAGTTTTATGCCATTGATAAATGCTAATATGAATCACATCTCTAAAGATGGTCCTACCAAAAGCATTCCCCTTATTGTTGCTGTTTGAGGGGACCAACAAAACATTTATGCATTTTTTTTTGGGTTCTTGACACCATTCATAATGGTCATGATAACATTTACCATAGTTGTAGATGTAAAAAAGATAGGAGATATGATAACTACATGGAAATATTGAAGAGGAATTTTCTGAACACATGGATAATTTTATTCAAGCATTACTTGGAGGAGAATAGTTATACATCGAGGAGATTTAACTGGTCATATGTTGGAAACTTGGAAAGGAGGCTAGTAATTATGATAATGTGCAGGACGCATATGGATGTGGAATTAGGAACAAAGGGGGGATAAGATCCTTGATTTTACATTCACGTTTGATCTTATGATAGCAAACCCTTGTTTTAGGAACTGAGTGGAACATTTGATTAATTTTAATAGTCAAGTAGATTATTTCTATAAAGCTTTTGTTGTTATCGCGTAGGACTGTTTTCTTGTTCAAATTACAAGGTGTTAAGTCCAACTTGAGAACCAACAGTATTGCTCATGATCTAACATCTTGAAAAATGCTTAAAGAAGTAAAAAGTAAAATTTGAGGTTTCTCACATTTGTGAATGGTCTTGGTGGTTACAAAGTGGCTTCTAACAGATTGATTAGTGATCTGCAATGATCCCTACTGGTTTGGTAATGTGATTCTGTTGGGCTCTTTGGCTAGTTATGCCATAAAGTAAAACCAACTCCCTATAGCTATCCTTATCACCTTATCTCCTTGTGTATTCTCTTTAATAGTCCAGGAGAACTTGGAGGATGCATGACCTCAATCTGCATGACCACCAAGAAGTTAGGCCCATGGTTACTTGGAAAGTGAAAACTAAAATGAGAACATGGTATTTTGGGAGTAGCCTTCTTTTGAATGCTTATTCGGGACTGAAACATCTTGAAGGAACAAATACCTATATATATAATATATATATATATATATATATATATATATATATATATAAGATTCAAAATTATTCAAGTACTATAATATAGCATCATAAAAATGGAAAACTAAACAAAGATTCATATGTTTTAACTTTAACTAGCCCTAACAATAATGCCTTTTCAAAGTGAAGTAGAATTCCAAGTTTGTGCTATGTTGTCTTGTCAGAATGTGGATTTCCATGTTCACATTCGCTAGCTTTCTATGTTCCGGAGCATGCATTCTCGGATTGTGGAACGTGCGTAGGCGTCTCAACCGTGAATTAAGGTATCCATGAGTAGCATTCTCGGATTGCGGAGCATGCATTCCCTATATGTTTATGTTGAATTAAGGTATCCATGAGTAGGCCTCTCAACCGTAAATTGGCCATTGATCTTTTACAGAAGTCCCTTGTTTGGTCATAGTTGACCTGGATTTGACCCGACTCTTTAAAGGGTATGTGTCTGGTTGACATCTAGCTATAAACATTCACGATTAGTTCTTTTAGTGGAGTTGTCTCAACTTTGAGTTGTGCTCGATAGCCAACCCTTACTGAAACATGGAAGGCTGGTGAAAAGTGAACTGTAGCTTTCGAAATATGAACAATTATCTTTAAAAATGTAACCATACCGCTAGTTCCTGAATAGGTATTGGCTGAACTATTGCTATAAATTGTGCATTTTAAAAAATGATTAAAAGACTCTTCTTTTCAGTGATATACTTTGTTACTATTGTTGCAATGACAGTTTGAATGGTATGATGTGTGATTTGAACAAGGTTGTGAAAATCGCTAGGCGCTAGTCAGGCAGGCACCCGCTGCCTAGTGCCTAGGCGGCCGCCTAGATCTAAATGGTTTTAAAAAAAAAAAAATCCAAAAAACCTACTAACAATTGTAGAAAAAGTCCATAAAACCCCAAAACATGCATAGTCGGGCGGCGGTAGGCGGGTGCGCGGCGGAAAGAGTCCGCCTAGGTCACCTAGGCGGTTGATACATTTTATACTATTTTACCATAATTTTTTGCATTATATACATATTTTAAGGATGTTTCATGCATAACTATGTTGTAGAACAAAAAAATATTAAATTTTAGTCTTAAAAGTGAACTATAGGTCCATAATGCCTGTAAAATCGTTTGGCCAAAACATCTTGTTAGGTATTGCTTCGCCTAGGCGCCCACCTACTCCGCCAAAGTTCCGTTGACCGCCTACCGAAAAGCGGTGCGGAGAGAGGGCGGTCGAGGCCGCCATTTAGAACATTGGGGGGGGGGGGGGGGGGGGGGTAGGCAGACGCCTAGGATGCCTTTTAGAACAGTGGATTTGATGCGACTCTTAAAGGGAAGTGTCAGCTTGGAAGCTAGTTAAACACTAGTGGCTAATTCTTTTAGTGGAGCTTTCTCAACTTTGAGTTGTGCACCATCAACCCATGGCATGCTGAACAGAGAAGGTTTGAATGACAATGGGAACTGTAACTTTTGAAATATGAACAATATATTTAAAGAAACACCACAATACTGCTGTAGTATGCCTGAAGAACTATTGACTAGCACTAGAGTTATAGTAAACTTAGTTTGGGCAAGTGCTCATGTTAGAAAACATTTAAAAGATTTGTCTTCTTTTTAATGTTATACTTAATATTTGTTGTTGTGGACCGCAGTTTGAATGATCTTATGTGTCATTTGCACTCCTGAATTTGGCCCATATTCAACAAAGGACTGTCCCTCTCTCTTCCTATCTTATAATTTCCCATATAAGGGCCAGATTAGTTGAGAATGCACATTCAAGTGGGCATCAATCATAATAATGAGCATGATGAAACTTGAATTCTTATTTATATGGATAATATATGAACACAATGATAGATCTTAAGCTGTAAACCCGACCCAATTTATATGTCAAATATAAAGAGTAGAAGTCAAATACGAAAGTAGCACAAGCTTAAGACAGGTGTCTGATAACTCTGATTACAGTGCAAAAATCATAACAAAACTGGATAACATCTAACTGCTAAGCAGCATGGAGAACAATCTAATATTCAGAGATGAACGAGTTATCTACTTTGGCAGCCTGGAAAGACCTTACCACCTCCTTTTGGTTCAAAAAATCTGTCATATAGTATGTATTTTGTGATACCTGATGAGTGATACCTAGGAAAGAAATCTATATGTTGTGTACCATGTTCCATATGTGCGGCACACACAGGGGAATTGGTGGGTGCATGAGACATTCCCAGGCACCTATAAATATAGATTACGTCCAAGATATAGATTATATCCAAACAGGAGAACATAAGTGAAGCCTGTACATTAAGTGCCTATTTGACCCAAAACACCAATCTTCTGTTACGAGTCCATGTTTAGTTTTGACGGTCTAAAATTTAATTTAATGGGGCTGAAACAAACTGGTAATATTATGCGAAAGTGCAGAATTGTCTTTTGGTCAACTCTTCATTTTATTGGCATGAAGAGCAACGTCTTTTTGGAACCGAACGTGGAATTTACTGGTTCTGAAATTTGTATCTGATTAAGATTCACAAATTTTATGGAAATGTAATGTTAAGCTGGTAGTTATAATTTTATCAAGCTAAGAACGACTTGTTCTTCAGCATATAACTAATAACCATGAAAATGAAGGGTTGTCTTGTTGTCTCTTGAATGTATCCAAAAACTTGACATTTGCTTGTAAACACTTACTTTTTAGCTCTATATCTTAGATCTATATCATGTAAACACTTATATTACCTAGTAACCAAGGTCCTAAGAAGTGACCTTGCAACTGGATAAAGAAAAGATCATTTCATTTTTATTTGCTTGACCTGAACTAAAGGAACTTAATCACTTTATTGGGAGCTAATCAATGAACTAAGCTGAAGGTTCACAGTATTGGAATCGGTATAGGACCCTTCCTACGAGTATCGGGGATCGATGGTATCAACAATTTCGGATTGGAGTATCGGATTTTTTGATATGGTAAGCAAGTAATTGTTAATAAATTATTAAAAATTTAGAAAAAAAATATTTTATACATTTATGCATAATTTTAAGTTTTTTTTGTATTATATTTCTTAGTTGTTTTGAAATTGAATAAAATAATAGTCAACCTTGATGATTCATTTACTTGCGATAAATAAGTTTTTTTCATTTACATGCTTTTACACCCTTACTAATTGATCTTTTTCGATCATTTTTTTTGCCGAAAATGTCGGTATCGATCAATATTAATAGTGGTCAGTTTCAAATTGGGACATGCCAAACAGTATCGGTATCAGCTGTATCGGATCGGTATCAGCCGATATTGTAAACTATGGAACTAACACATACATTGCTGATTCACTGATAGATCTCGATCAATCTTTAGCACTTAATACATGTTGAAAATTAGGATTAGTATGCAGTGAACTGAAGATGGGCCTACAGCTGGGAAACAATGCAAACTTTTGCCGGACTTCCATCTTTTTATGTTTGAAAGCTGTAACAAACGTTAAGACTGCTACTTCAGGCCTACTTTGTAGTTTGTAGGTCTTCCCCAGGAAGAGCAATCATATTTCGTCGTAATAATATTTGTTGTAATTTTTAATTCGTGACTACTCTTTATCTCTTTTTATAGCTTTCTCCTATCTTGCTTTCATTTTGGGACTGTATACCAAATATATAGAGGAGGATTTCTTCTCTACTGTGACAGTTATTTCAGCAATTGAAATTCTGTGAAGAATTTACTCTTTGCATATATCAACTCTATTAGTCCGGAGTTGCATTCACCTTGCATGCTGAGGCTTTCTTCTTCACTTGCCATAGTCAACGTCTCCCTGTAGTCCCATTACGTGTTAACAGTTTGCCAGTTGAATATTTTTCTCCCAAAGGATCTACCTTTGTTCTTCTCAATCTTTATGCATATCATCTGTTTATTAACTTGACAAATTTCTGCTTCTTGTACCTTATATTTGTTGGCTGATGACACAATTATCACTATTGCAGGGCCGCGAGAGGTTGGGAGACAGGCCATTGTTTGTTCTTGTGAAAGCAGTTTGACAGTGGCCTGTAGAACGAAACAGCCCCCCTTTGGGGGATGTTGAGATGCAAAATTTTCGATAGGCGACATATTTAAAGTAATAAGGGATTTTTGACTTGGACATTTATTATTTGGATTGAAGAAGAATATTGTAATTTGTGTCATCTTATTATTCTAGTCTTCGTCTTTAGTTGGTCACACTAACATAACGTGAGCTCTTACCTATGGAATGAGTGATCTTTCATGATATGATGTATTGAATATTGCCGAACAAAGTTTGAGATTGCTAGTCTGGTGATATTGCTCTTCAATCATGATGTAGTGAACTAAACAGCAACCGAGCCATAAATCTAAACAACAGTAGTTTCTATGGTCAGCTGGAGAAGCCTGAAACCTACAATCAAGCTTCGAGGAAGAGAGGCTGTTGATCTATGTTTGCTCATAAAGCATTGATTCTTGAAGGGATCACCATACTCCTTTAGCAGAAAGCAGAAAGAAAAGCTAATTATGAAGATTTATCCATGGTTATTATGGTGAGGCTCGGTAGGTCGAAAATGTTGATGTTCGCAGTGGCTGATTTGGGATTGGAATGCAGCTTCCTCAGTAAGTTGTGGGGGATTGATGTAGGGGTGAGCGTTTAGTTTGGGATGGATTTCCAAAATCGAGTGAAGAATTTTACTATTTTCAAAAAACGAAATTGAATAAAATATTTTTTCAAACCGAATAAAATCTTTTATGGGATTTTTTGACTTTAGTCTTACTTAATAGTATGAATTTAGACTTATATCCAACTTTTTATGTTTATTAGACTTATATTTCAATTTTTGTCACGAAAAATATTTGTTTTGTCACGAAAAACTGTTGTTAAATATTTTTCGTGACAAAAAGTGAGATGTAAGTCTAATAAACATACGGTAAACTATAGTCTTGTTAGAATAAACGTAGAAGAAGGAAGAAAAAAATATGAGAGAAGATTTCTTATTCGTGTAATCACATAGTGGGAGTCAAATGTTTTATTTATATAACCCAATGAAGGTGTAATACTAATCTCTAACCAATGTGGGACTAAAATACAAAGTGAGAATCCAATCCTTTAGTAACCCACGTTATAACACTCCTCCTTTGGATGGCCACTATCTTTAAGCCTATTGCCTCGTTAAAACTTTGCAAGAAAAATCCATTAGGACAAAACTTGTGGGAAAGAAAAGAGTACAATCTTTAGGATGACTTAGATAGGTGTTGGACATGCTTAATGTTGCCTCATTAAAACCTTGTAAGAAAAAATCCAATGAAAAAAAAATCCATGACTAAGGAAAAAGAGTACAACACGTTATAGTTCATACAAAATGTATCTTCTCCTGAAAACAATCACTCCCCCTGATGATGTTGATCCTGAACATTCAGCTGATGAAGACGTCGCATTCCAATTCCATGAACTAGTTTCTGAAAAGTTGATTTTGGCAACTATTTGGTGAACAAGTCTGCAAGTGAGCGAACTTGTTGGACGTCAATATCAAAGTTCTTCTGAAGCTTATGAGTATAGAAAAACTTCGGTGAGATGTGCTTGGTCCTGTCTCCTTTAATGAATCCACCTTGAATTTGTGCAATACATGCTGCATTATTCTCATAAATAACAGTTGGAGTATTTGTGGTAGGGGAAAGGTGACAGGAGCTACGAATGTGTTGAATCAACGATCTCAGCCAAATACATTCTCTAGTTGCTTCATGGAGAGCCAATATTTCTGAGTGATTTGAGGAGGTAGGAACCATTGTCTGTTTTGTTAAACGCCAAGAAATAGCTGCATTGCTATTAAGAAACACATATCCAGTTTGTGAACGACCTTTATGGGGATCAGATAAATAACCTAAATCTGCAAAGACAACTAGATTTGCAATGTCAGATAAACCACAAGTATAAAATAATTCCATGTTGGTAGTTCCACGAAGATATCTCATCATATGTTTAATGCCATTCTATTGTCTGCGAGTTGGCGCCGAGCTATATCTAGCCAGCAGATTGATAGAGAATGATATGTCTGGTCTTGTACATTGTGATAGATACATTAATGTCCCAATGGCACTAAGGTACGGTACTTCGGGTCCTAGCGTCATTTCATTGTCGTCCTTATGACGATATGGATCTTTATTGATATCTAAAGATCGAAAAACCATTGGAGTGCTAAGGGGATGAGCTTTATCCATATTGAACTGTTTCAATATATTTTCTGTGTATTTGGATTGATGCACTAAAATTCCATTAGTGCAATGCTCAATTTATAATCCGAGACAATATTTCGTGTCTTCGAGATCTTTCATCTCAAACTCCTTTTTCAGATAGTTTGCAGTCTCATTGATTTCATGTCGTCCCAATCAAGTTTATGTCATCGACATATACTGCAACTATAGCGAAATCCTCCTTAGATTTTTTTATGAAGACACATGGGCATATATGACTATTCTCATATCCCTCATTTTTCATATATTCACTAAGACGGTTGTACCACATCCTTCCGGATTGTTTCAAACCGTACAATGAACGTCTTAGCTTTATGGAATGCATGTTCTTAGCTTTTGAACTGGGTAGGTTAAATCCATCTGGGATTTTTATATAGATATCGCTATCAATTCACCATATAGATAGGCTGTTACAACGTCCATAAGTCTCATGTCCAGTTTTTTCTCAATTGTCAGACTTATCAAATAATGGAACATTATTGCATCCATTACGAGAGAATACGTCTCTTTGTAATCAATTCCGGATCTCTGATAAAACTCTTGTGCCACCAATCGTGCCTTAAATCGAACGATTTTATTCTTTTCATTTCGCTTTCTTACAAACACCCACTTATAACCTACCGGTCTGACGTCTTTTGGTGTTTGTACTATAGGTCCGAACACTCCATGTTTATTAAAGGAATCCATCTGCTTGAATAACATCCTTCCATTTTGGCCAATCTTTTCTTTGTCAACATTCATCGATGCTACGTGGTTCAGTGTCATCAATTTTCTTAGATATTTCAGTAGCTACTGAGAATAAGAATATCTCATCTATTGTTATATCTTTGCGATCCCATACCTCTCTTATATATGTATAAAACATAGAGATTACTTTGCTTTCAGGTACCCGAGCCTCCTCTTGGGCTTGTGTCTTTTCTAAAACAATAACCTCTTCTGGGTTTTCAGAGAGTATGGATCTGTCATTCATAACCTTTTCTTGAGCGTTATGTGTAACCTCCTTAAGAGTGTTACTTGGGAATTTTTTCTTTCTAGGGACTAAGTCCTTCGAACCTATAGGTCTACCACGCTTCTGGCGTGCAGTAGATTCATTAGCCACTTTACTATTTTTCCCTACGGGGATATCAATTTGAGCTGGCTCATTTGCAGCGGGCACATATGATTTAATCACTTTAGCTGCATCATTAAATGCATCTGGCATTTGATTTGCAATCTCCTGTAGATGCAATATCCTTCGTACCTCAGTTTCACATTGATTAGTACGAGAATCTAGATGAGACAGAGTGGGATTATCCCACGATAATTCATGCCATTTATTTGTGGCAAACGGCTCTGTAAGAACATTCTTTTCTTTCTTATCTTCCCCTAACGGCAAAAATTTAGTCTCATCAAAATAGCAGTCTGCAAATCTAACAGTAAAAATATCACTTAATGGTTCCAAATATCTAATGATGGAGGGCGAATCAAAACCAATATAAATTTCTAAACGGTGCTGAGGTCCCATTTTAGAGCGCTGAGGAGGGGGAATAGGAACATAAACAGCACAACCAAATTTACGCAAATAAGAGATGTTAGGTTGATGGCCTGTCGCAAGTTGTGATGGTAAAAATTCATGATATGCAGTTGGCCTAACAATGATCAATTTAGCAGCATGTAATATGACATGTCCCCAAGCTGAAACAAGTAAGTTTGATTGCATAAGTAAAGGCCTTGCTATGTGCTAAAAATGCTTAATCAAGGACTCCTCTAAACCATTTTGGGTATGAAGATGAGGGACATAATGTTCAACTTCTATTCCTATGGAAGCACAATAATCATCAAAAATACGGAAAGTGAACTCAGCTGTATTATCAAGTCGAATCGTTCTAACATGTTGGTCAGGAAAACGAGTCTTAAGCTTAATCAACTGAGAAAGTAGCTTGGAGAAGGAAAAGTTTCTAGATGAGAGTAAAAAAATATTTGACCATCGACTAGAAGCATCTATTAGAACCATAAAATACCTGAAAGGTCCGCTAGTAGGATCAATTGGTCCGTAAATATCATCTTGTATTCTCTGAATGAATGGTGGTGATTCAGAAGCTATTTTGAGAAGTGAAGGTCTTGTAATGAGTTTACCCTATGAACAAGATACACACAAATTTTTACTAGGAAATAAAATACTTTGGTAAGATAAATTATTTCCATTGGTATTGTTGATGACCTTTCTCAACATAGTCGATCATAGATGACCCAATTTGTCATGCCAAAGGATTAGATTCCTTGGATCCTTTAGCCTTTTGCTAGTGATGGGGTAAAATTCTACTAACTTTAGAGTAGTTTGATATAGCCCTGAGGAGATTAAGTTGTACTTTTCTAATGTGAGCTAATTGCTTCCAACATTAGAGGTGATACAAAGATACTCTTTGCTATCATCGTTCATGGTTTCAACATGAAATCCGTTCATTCGAATTTCTCTAAAGTTGAGTAGATTTCTATTAGATCTTCTAGAGAATAATGCATTTTGAATGACTAAGTGTGTTCCATTTGGTAACACAACATCGGCCTTACCATAACCTTCTATAATCTGCACGGGTCCAGCAATGGTGGTCACCTTGGCAGTGTTTGAGGCATATGATGTGAAAATTTTCCTACTTTTCAATATAGTGTGAGTTGTTGCACTATCTATCAAGCATATGCCATCATCATTGTCCATACCTTTAAAAACCAAAAATTAAAAATATATTAATATGCTACTAAATGGTTAAACTTGGCATATTGTCAATTATTACAACTTGATCTAAATCTAAATGAAACTGCTTCAAAGAAAGTAAACTACCTAGAATATTGATCATATAATGACCAATTTATTCAAAGTAAAAAGTAAATAAACTTAGATAAGCATACAATAACTATTCATTGACTTCGCCTATCATGGCGTTGAACTGGTCTTCCGAAATTGCGTTTCTATCCTTATCTTGGAAGAAATTATTAAAATCTATTTGTGTTGTACCCTCCATGAGATTAGTCTCCACACCCTTTGAGGCTTCATACCCATCCACTTTCTTTTGTGAGGTTCGACAGTTTCACATTCAATGACCAGCTCTTCCACAATGTTTGTAAATATCAGTTGGAGCAGCTGGATTGAGAATTTGGGCATTATTTCTTCGAGAATTAAATTCCTTATTTTTGAACTGTGTATCGTTCCTTGGACCCGGATTGTAGCCATTTCTTTGGCTTCCACGACGTCCATGCCCTCTACCTCTGTGATTTTCTCAACCCCTAATATTGGTCATATTTTTTTGAGCACTAGTCGCATTCACTTCAGCTGAAATTGGTGCAGACCCAATTGGTCTACTAGTGTAATTTTTGATTAATAACTCATTATTTTTCTCGACCACGAGTAAGACAGCAATGAGTTCAGAATACTTCTTAAAATTTTTCCCCCTATACATCTGTTGTAGGGTCATATTAGTCGCATGAAATATGGTGAATATTTTCTCTAGCATGGAATGCTCTGTCACTTCTTCACCACATAACTTCAATTGTGAAGTAATCCTGAACATAGCTAAATTATAGGCTGCAACTGTCTTATAATCTTTGAAACGTAGATTGAGCCATTCATGGAGTGCACTTGACAGTATGACCATTTTCTGGTGATCATATCTCTCAGCTAGAGAATTTCATAGCACCAAGGGGTCCTTGACTGTTAAGTACTCAGCCTTGAGATCATCATGAATATGATGTCTTAGGAAAATTAAAGTCTTCGCTTTATCTTGTGCAGATATTTGCTTATCAGCCACAATTGTGTCACATAAGCTTTTCGTTTGAAGGTGCAATTCAGCATCCAATCTCCAGTTGAAAAAGTTCTGGCCTTCTAAGTTTAGAGGTTTGAAATCATGCTTTGTGAGGCTCGACATATTGCTGTATAAGATCAATAATAACAAGTTAACATAAGAACTTGGTAAGTCACCAAACAATTCATGTTCATGGTGTATGTTTCAAACAATGATGTTTCATAAGTCTATTTATACCAAACAAATCTTGTTCATAGTATGCTTCAAACAATAATGTTCCAGAAGTCATAGGTAAATACCAAACACTAGATATTCATGGTATGCTTCGAACAATGATTATGTTCAAGAAGTCTTTCAAAAATATCACATATGGTATACTTCGAACGATGATGTTCCAGAAGTCTTATATATATGACCAAACAATTCATGTTCATGGTTATCAGATCTCTGATGGTTTTGATCTGAATGTATTAACATATATAAAAGAAGAAAGAAATAAAGAATAACTCCAGCGTTCTTTCCGAGAGATCTATATGCGATTAACATCGGAGTGCTATCAGAGTTAACTAAAAGAAGTGAGATGAATGGATACAAATTATTCTTTTTGTCTTAGCGGTATGCCAAGAGATGTATAAACATCAACATCAGGCTGCGCTTAGGGTATGCATATGCAGAAAAATAAACATAAATAACCATACCTATTACCGAAGTGGAGAATCCGCAAATGGCGGCTTCACTGAGATGCTCTCGCTTATTTTCTCCTGTTAGAGCTTCGTGATGATAACATGTTAGAATAAACGTATAAGAAGAAAGAATTAAAAGGAGAGAAGATCTCTTATTCGTGTAATCACATAGTGGAAGACAAATGCCTTATTTATACATCACACTGAAGATGTAATACTAATCTCTAATCAATGTGGGACTAAAATACAAAATAAAAATCCAACCCTTAGGTAACCCACGTTATAACAAGTCTTATGTTCTTTTTTTTATTTATTGAAACTGTAAGTTTGGAAGTGCCTAATGATAATATATCACTAATTTGACTATTGGAAGTAAAAAATTAGGGTGATCTTACTGACGCTTTTAAAATATTATCATGCACTCCTTTTTAATTTTTTATCGTTCAAATTTCAAATATATTCCTGCATTAAATCTTGCATTAATTCGTTCATGCATGGATAATGAGTGCATGATGACATTTTAGGAGTGCCAATAATGTTAATGCAGGAGTATATTTGGAATTTGAATAATATAAAATTAAAAAGGGGGTGTAAAATGACATTTTAAGAGTTTTTCAATAACGACACCCAAAAATTATCCAAAAATGTAAATGGCTACCCAATTATTATTATTTAATAAACTAAATATGTGAAATTGGTAGTAAAGATGTATCACAGATTTTAGTGGAGAAGAGGTGAAAACACCACCATTTCAAATGCACTTGAAGGCTCCTGGACCCAACCAGATGGGACGGATGTCATATTTTATAAGAAATATTGGACATCGTTCAAATTATATTTATCCACATTCCTATTCATGATATCTATTTTATAGATATGGTATTTTGCTACACTCAGGAGGTTTCTATTAATGTCGGATACATATATTCTTGTCATCCATATTTATATTTCACGATATATTTTTTTTGTGTTGGATATGATACATCTACTTACTTGCTATTATGCATATTTATTTGCGTGTCTAACGTTATTTTGTAAATTTTTTTTTTAGGGTACTTGAAGCAAGAGTAGTTATGGATGTATGCCAATGAATTGACGAAAGGATACGTAGACCTTTACTCGTCATTGACAATAAGTCATGAAGATACGAAAGTCTTGATCGAAAGCTGTAAGCAGAAGACGGACATCCATAAAGAGTTGAAAATCACTAAGGAAGAAGTCAAGCTATTTTAGAAAAGGATTAAGATACTGGGGTCATAATGTATATTCCCCCCCCCCCCCCCCCCCTCTTTTTTTTCTGATGTTGTATATATATGAACTATGCTAGGAAATGTATGTAAATCAAGCATGTGAAATGAAAGCTCTAACCTAGTTTGGTGATAACTTACAATTGAGCCAATGCTCCAACCTAAACACACAAACCTTCAACCTAGACTGCTCTGGCAGATTTCTTCTTGGGCGGGTACACGGCAGTACCAGTGTACTGACAGTGCACTACCTCGACCATAATTCCTTCCGGCTGCTTGTGGCAAAAGATTTTGACATAACAGTACACTGTCAATATTTTTCTAGTGTACTTCCAGTATACTGTCACCCTCAATTTTGTCCATTATTTCTACAGAAAATTGCGTATAGAACATAAAAATTTCCATAAAATTATGTCCAGAGAAATGAAGTTCAAAAATTGCAAGAAGAGCAACGATACGTCCTTAAAAAGGACATTTTTGAACAATTGTCCAAAAATGCTCTTAGAAAGGATGTAAATCTATTATTAATTACCCCCCCGAACGATTAACACATAATCCGCTTTAAATCATCTTTTTAATTCTGAAATCATCTTTTTAATTCGTAAATCCGTTATCTAATGAGACGAAAAGTAATTAATTAACAAAAATTGCGCAAATACGTCCTTTTAAGGACGTTTTTGGACCTATGCTCAAAAACGTCCTTAAAAGGGACGTTTCTATGCTCTTCTCGTAATTTGTGAAACTTATATGTTCTGTACGTAATTTTACAAACTTTCTATGTTCTATACGCAATTTTCTGTTCTTACTAAGCAGTACACTGATATAACATTGCCACTGTACTGACAAATACTGTTATATCCATCTTTCATTCTTGTAGGTTATGGATATCCAAAATATGTTCCCATATTACATCATAGTATACTGCCAATGTACTGTCATTACACTGCTCCTCTCTGTAAAATTTTGCCAGTTTTTATAACGACTACTTTCGATGACTATATTTATAGTTGTTACTATATAGGCAGCAGTATACCGACAATATAATGCTGCTACAATAACGATTCTATTTTGAGCATTCTACTTACTGTAGTACTTGAGGAATTGAATTTCCTCGTAATTCTTACTTCTTGGAGCTTGAACTTGCAAATTTCCTACTCCTAACCTTTGTACATTCAAGACATTTTGTTTGCTATTATCTACTTGTGATTGAATTTTTCTAGAGCTGTAATTGAGATCTTCTATTGTTATAAGAAGATCACCCTTCTGTATTGAAAGATGTTGTAATATGCAAGCCTTTGAATTAAAACTTGCGTTGAAGTAGATGAGCCATTTGGATCAAAGTTCGTATATTTTAAAGTTGGACGAGTCATTCAGATCAAAGCTCGCAAATGTAACTATTTTTATAATAATGGATTAAAGTTGAAATGAGTTCCAGGAGTGGAGTACCTTATGAAGGATACCAAGATACATCAGGTGTTTGCATCTTACTTGCTTTTTAGCAGTTAT
This sequence comes from Iris macrosiphon, assembly GCA_036927795.1. Classification (NCBI taxonomy): domain Eukaryota; kingdom Viridiplantae; phylum Streptophyta; class Magnoliopsida; order Asparagales; family Iridaceae; genus Iris; species Iris macrosiphon. The sequence goes on along the minus strand of JAYESA010000513.1, from coordinate 138,098 downwards.
TTTTTAATTAATAATTAGCTTTTAATTGCACTTAATTTTTTTATAATTCTATTCAGCCTCCCTCTAGTTTGCTTTCATCATCCCTATTGAACTAATTACAAGTGTTTTAGGACTTACGAAACTTGTTAATGCTTTATCCTTAATTGAGCTAGACTACCAATATGTCCTAACCGAAATAATCGATTGTCCAACCGACATATCTAGTCGATTAGAAGAATCGTTCGGATATTAAGGATATGTAGGTTTAATTCGGTTACGTAACTTACATAACCGAATTAGTTGGTTCGGTTGCCAAACCTGTAAATCAGTCAATTAACCGATCGTTGTACAACCCCACATCCAAAGAAAACCTTTGAGATATGAGTTTTGGGTCAAAATAACAACCCTAGTGAAAGAAACGTCTAGAGCCATGAGGCTTCTGCTTATGCAAGATATGGTATGAAGTGGGTCAGTATACATCAGAATATGGCAGCTTACACTAACCAACACTCAAGATTTTTTTTTGTCTATGGATAAATTTACCCCGCTCTTCCTTAGGGGACATTTGGTTCAAGTTTTGGAGGATTGTGAATGAGTTTTAGATTCTTTATCCTTTTTTGATATGTCTAGAATTGGAAATTAGGGGGAATATGAGGGACTTCATATTCACATTGGTGTGAAAAAGTAATTCCCAAGGCCCCCCTTGGTAATAGTTTTGCTTTCCTAGGAATGTTGTTTGACTATTTTGTTTGGACAATAACACCTTCATTTTACTTTCAAAATTTTAACTTATATTCCAAACATGTAAATTTAGGTAATAGAACCATGAAAGGGTATTTATAAAAAACTAAATAAATTTAGATTCATTTTTCATATTCCTAACCTAACCTAACATCACCTAACCAAACATGGGTATGGAAATGTTGAATTCCTTTTCTATGAAAAAGAAAAGAAAAATGAATTCATAGAAATACAAAATCTTTAATTCATCCAAACGATCCCTTAAGGTTGTCTCAGCTGTAGAATATACCATTATGGAGAGGCCATTTTTGTAACTCAAAAACTTTCATGAAGCACCGAACTCAACTAGCTCTTGTGGTCAGTGAGAAGAGATATAACCTTTATGGCTAGGCGAAGGTCTCAGAATCAAACCGCGGGGGAGGTGTGGGGGCAGTGGGCCCAAAAGACATGCAACGCAACGTGCGTAAAGTCCCGTGTGTATCGTCGGACATCTCAAAAAAAAAAAAAAACTTTCATGAAGCAAATAACAAACCATGTTATTGTCCAAAAAAACATCCTTAAAACAAAACATATAGGATCATAATTAATTGGTCACTTGAAGGATGCTTGGGGATGTGTTTGGTTGATGGTACACATGCAGATACAAGTGAAGTTTCTATATTTGTAAATTTTGTTATAAGAGAGAAGTTGTTTGTCTTTTATATTTTTAACATGAAAAGGAAAATACATGCGCGTAACCATACATTAGAGTTGGTAGAAAATGGTACAACAACTATGGTATGAATTTTTTTTTGAAAAATTTCATATAGAGAATCGAAAATATAACAAATTCCACTCAAAGCACAGAAGTTTTAAAATTTACAAATAAAGCATTATAACGCCTATCCGAAGGACGTTTCACAAGTTCCAAATATTTTTTCGTTTGGGACCGTCTCCTTTTGTTACCTGAAAAAAAAATATAATAATAGAAAATGCCCATAGGAGAGAAAACGTCCTTCCAAAAGGCATTTTCTATTTTTTTGGCTCTCTCTCTCTCTCTCTGCGTTCTCTCTCTCTCTCTCTCTCTCTCTATCTCTGCGTTCTCTCTCTCTCTCTCTCTCTCTCTGCGTTCTCTCTCTCTCTCCCTCTCTCTCTGCGTTTCCAAGTGGTTCATCTTAGCGTGCTAGCCGCTGCTTCATTTCGTATCGTATAGCGATAACGCTTTCTCTTTCTTAGCGCTCCACCTCGCGGAGAACTCTGGTTGCGCTTCTCTCTGCGTTCTCTCTCTCTCTCTCTCTGCGCTCTCTCTCTCTCTCACTCACTCTCTGATCTCCTCTCTCACTGTGCTCTCTCTCTCTACCCATGCCTCTTTCTCTCATCTCTATCTTTCTGCGCTCTCTCTCACTCACTCACTCACTCACTCACTCACTCACTCACTCTCTCTCTCTCTCTCTCTCTCTCTCTCTCGTTCCCGCTCGTTTCTCTCTCCCTCTCTCTCAACCCTCTATCACTCTCATCCCTCTCTCGCTCTCTCTAACAACTCTCTCTCTCTCTCTCTCTCTTAATTCCCCCTCTCTCTCAACCATCTCTCACTCTCATCCCTATCTGTCACTCTCAACCCTCTCTTACTCTTCTCCATCTCTCCCTCTTTGTCACTCTCATCCCTCTCTCCCTCTCTTACTCTCTCTCCCTGTCACTCTTTCCTCTGTCATTCTCTCTCTCTCTTTTTTCTGTACGCTATCTACACTAAAGCTAATACATGCATACACACACTAGATAACGTCTATATGTACACTAGGTAACGTTCAATTTTGTAACATTAAATTTGTAACGTTTAAATTTAATCGGTTAGTATACTAGGTAATACTAGTCTATGTACAATAGGTAACTTTCAATTTGTAATATTTATATTTTAACGATTAAATTTAGCTTATATATATGACTCATGCATGTTTTGTATATCTCATTCACTATTACTCTCTTTACCATATTTTTCTCATACAGAAAATAGCTTACAATCGGTGAATTCAGAAGACAAATTCAAGTCAGAAGATACTTCCATCCATTATCTCCTACCATTTTTGCCTAAGCTATTTCCTGACATACCTCTATAAGTCTCAATTCAGACGAAAGTTTGTGACTATGGATCAATATTTAGTAATATTTTGCTACCATGTAGGTATACTAGATAGATTATCTTACCATGGGGGTAATACTCATCTTATAACCACTTATCAAAATATCACATTAGCTAGTTTGCGTAGTATTATTTGTGATCGTTTTTTCATAAGTTATGAATTTACAATAAGGTAATTTTATGAAGATGTGTTGATAATAGTAGATTGTGAAGAAACATAGAATTTTATTGTTCAAAGTAATTTAGTTTTATCTTGTATTAAAATTTACATCATTCCATCACTAGCAAATATCGACACAACTATCATTTCAAGTAGTCAACATTTTTGTGATAACTATTTCAATGTTGGTCCTAGTTGTATAAATCACACTGGAATTAACTCTGATACTGAAAATAATGATGTTGACGATGAAAATAGTGATAATTTGGTTAAAAATTTAGATTATTATTTAGATGATAATGATGTTAATGTTTCTGGTTACATTTCCGTGTTAATTATTGTTAGACAATTTGATTCTCCTCAGGACTTTCAAAATTTTATTAGCGACCTAGCAATTATATTTAAATTTAGTTGTTTATCTAAACATAACAATCATCAAAGAATAGTGTATACTTGTGATTCTCCAAACTGTTATTGGAGAGTATAGGCTAAAGCTAATGGTGATGGTAGTACATTTGAAATTCGTACATTTGAAGGTAAACATTCATGTTTAGGTGGATTTACAGGAGGACATCATCCACTAGCCACCGTTGCATGGGTAAGAAATAAAATAATTGGTAAAATTAGAGATAACAACTCGTATAGTCCGGCACACATTGTAAACGATATACTTAGAGAACATCGAATACATATTATATATTTCAAAGCTTAGAGAGCTAGGGAACTTGCATTATCTGATATTAACAACAGTTATAATGCCCCGCTCTAAACGGTTACTTATGGAACACTTGCTACTTTGACTCGGTTGAGAATCGAGTCTCGGGGAAACCTTACCGCCAAATCAACACAGATGAAATACAATAAAACCTTCCAAATGATGGAACGACTTCTATTGAAATAAGTCCAAGAGTTTTCATTGGTCGCTTTGCTTCTTGGTTTTGTGTTGCTTTATGTTTTGTCTTGCTTTCGATGACTTGGTTTTCATGATTTTGCTTTTCTCGCTTGCTCGTTCTTTTCAAAACGTAATGGAAAGAGATCGAAGTATGCAAACCAAGTATTCTTATAATTTTAGGACGCATAACCAAAGAGTGAACGTTGCATAAGGCTTTCCCATTCTCTCGTTCGATTCAATCGGTGAGTGACTTAGGCCCTTCGATGAATCCCTCAGTTCATATGCCTTAATAAAAATGATCTCTAGTATGCACAAGTTACTTATTCCTATACAATGTTGCCTCACTAAATGAAACAAGCTAAAAGAGATGAACTGCATGCTTGATTTTATACATATAGAACTGTTGCTAATGCTTGTTCAAACATATGTATATATGTTACTTACTCATATGCTGCATAGAGATGTTTATAAGAACCTCGCATAGGTTACTAAAGAATAGAAGTAAAGATAGATGGAGATGTTCCCGTATAGTCTAAACCTGCTGCATAGTAAGAGTTTATATGATAGAGTTGCATTCTATGCATTGATCTTAAGACAACTTGTGCACAAGGAGAGATCCCACGAACGGTTCCCGGGACACTGGGGATTGTTCGCCCTGGGGGGGGGGGATTAGAGGAACACCCTGAGGCAAAGAAGCCCTCGCGATCAGGGGGGTGTTCACGTCTATAGAGAATAGGTTTTTCCATGGACAATCATATAGTTAGGTCGCATGATAAGTCATCTCTTATATGCACACTTGACACTTGATGCTAACACAGATGCATAAGTTTATTCATATATGCAAATTGTTGCTAACTTGTGTGTCTGCTGCAAGGATAGCCACTCGGTCGTGGGTAAGAATTATCATATGCATATGCTGTCTATCGTCTATGTTTCCTTGGATGAATTATTAAAAAGAAACTAGACAACTAGAAAGATCACCTAATAATGCTAGCTTCACTTGCTTACTTAGTGTGGATTTTCTAGGTGAGTTTGGCCACGGTCGCTCACAAGTACATGTGGTAGTATTGACCCACATTTGTGAAAAAATATCTAGGTACTGGACGCGAGAGCTTGGCGAGCATTCTGAATCAGTGTTAGCGCAACCTTCCGAGGGGCTGTGCTCTTACTGCTTCTTTAGCTTTCCTCTCCAGTGGACATCTCCTGTCACGCCCCAGTCCCAAAATACGTAGGACTAGGACACGTAAGCATGTCAGCCGCCTGTATATATGGCAACTCCAATATATGGAAACCATATATACGAGCGTATGCTGTATAATGAACAATGATTCATAAGTGGTAAAACTGATCACAAGTCACAGGGTAATATCTAAATCTCATCCACAGAAATCATATAAACATATGAATAACCAATAACCATGTAACTAGATCTCAATACAGATATCTAAGAATGACACTCAGATGGAAACAAATCTACTGCCGAAATAGAATATAAAAAAGAACCAGATACACACCATATAAGAACAACATCTGACAATCACGAGGCTCGAAGATCTCCTCGAAATACAAGAAGCCTGACCGGATCTGCGCTCCTGTGAATACTCATGAACATCTACGCCTGGAAAGGGACCAGGTCCTCAGAGGGACATAACCAGATACAGAAAAATAACATGCCATGTATGTAAATACTGAATAAATAAATGGGGTGTGCTAACCATCTAAGTGAATGCAATTTAAAGACCTGATAGTACGCATGGGAATGTGTAGGCTTGACATATGCTGACGTAATTCACCAATCGTCATGACCGGCTAGTATATGTGTCATATGCCCCAGGATACACGGGTAGCTCTGCAATCGTCCATCTCCGAGGAGCATGGAACGAAGGATAAAAACTCAAGGAGGGGGGTGTCCCATACGCCTACTAGATGTCTTTCCCGCCCAATATAGATGTACAAGTCGTGAAAACGACTTGGACACCTCCTACTATGATGCAAGTCTCAGTAAAATAATTAACAAAGCTAAATACCGTTACACGTGTTGCTCACACTGATGGCCAGTCGCGCATGAGGCACGCGTCCCTACATGAACTCACTCTGTGACGTGTAATAATACGTGTCAAGGCCTGGGAAGTTATATCAATAACTTCACAACTTTTTGGTGGGTCTACTAGACACTAGGTCAGACACAAGTCCTAATGTCAACGCCTTCGTTGACTGCACCCGAGTTTTCTCGGACGCGCACATTTATATTTATTAAAAATAAATAAATATGTAACTAACAATAACTGAATTTAAATAGTACAACAAGGCAAGGTATACTTGCCTGGCAGGAGAGCTGCAAATATAATGTCCAGATGTCAAATACCAAGTGTCAGAAACTATGGCCTCAGGATAAATATCTCCGGATACTGAAATAAACATCACTAACAGTCTCAGAAAATATCAAATAGCTAGAAACGCCTGTCCTTAAGTCCAATTTGGACACAGGGGCAAAAATGACAGTTTTTGGTCAAAGCGGGGTCCACATATGGGCCGCTTTGCACCGAAAAACGTGTCAGGGTCAAAGGTCTCCAAATTTGCCAAACTTAGTGTCAACAAGTCAGGAACGATGATACGAACCCAACGGAACTTTCAGAATTAGATTCCGATGAGCCGGTCACAAAATCGCCCGTCAAGTGGAGCTTGTGGGGCCCACGATACGGAATTTTGCCAACGTTCTCAGAATCGAACCAAACTTGGATCACAGGACCAACGTATTGCTACGAGTCCGATGGCGTAAGTTTCGTCTCGATCCGACGTGTGTACACAAAGTTACAGCGTGTTCCAGAACAGGCGAATACGGGACGTTGTCGGCGGATACGCGTTGATTCCGAGGTGCACGCACATCCAAATCAACTTCTGCGAAATCTCGCACGTCCGTATCAACGACGCGCACGTTTTGGTAAAGACCGCGTGCGACCAAGTCGTCCCGTTTGGCGGGGCATACTTAGTTCCGGGGTGAATCAGGTCGTTATTTTTCCTGTTTTTGGATCGCGTGCCGCGATCGCCACAGGACGCGATGCACCGAGCGGGTTGCACAGGCACCGAGAGGGTCACATAGCCTACGTGTCATAACTGACGGAATTAAAAATGAAAATACGAGGAGTTAGAACGGGTTACCTGAACAGGGCTCCGTGGATTGAATTTCCCGTGTCCGGGAAGAGATGCGACACGACGCTGGTCGTGTCCGGGCTGTGTCCAGCTGCTGTGTCCGGTCTGAGTCCAGTGGAGACTTGCCGGGGATTCGTCGTATCCGGCTCAGGGCTGCTAGAGTGTTCTGGAGTCGGGCGGCGTTCGGATCTGACCGGAGGAGGGTGCTGGGAAAAGCTTGCGGCGGAGGGTGGAGCTCGGGGAGGAGAACGAGAAGAGGAGGAGGAGTTGTGGCTGTGGTCTCGGCCAGGGGAAAAGAAGTCGGCCTGGGCTCGGAGAGAGGGGGCTAGGGTGGGGTCGGGTTCAGGGAGGAAGAAGAAGAAGGGGAGGGCTGTCGAGGGGTCGGCTGGAGCTCGGGGATGGCGGTGGCGAGTGGCTGTGATGAAGAGGTGGTGGTGGCAGCCGACGTTGATGGTGGAGGGAGGAGATCGGGAGGGGGAAGAGGAGAGGAGGAGGAGAATAGGAGGAGGAGATGCTGGGGATGGTGGTGTTGGTGGCTAGTGATGATGATGGTGGTGGTGGTGGCTAGTGATGATGATGGTGGTGGTGGCGGAATCGACAGGATGGAGATGGGGGCTGACGCTGGCGGAGGGGAGAGGGCGTGGAGGAGGTCGGGAAGGAGAATAGGAGGAGGAGCTGGAGTGGGAGGTCGGGGTCGACTCCGACGGGGGTCGACTCCGGCGAGGGTCGGCTCGCCGCGGGTGGGGGTTGGCTCCGTCGAGGGGTGGAGGAGAAGAGGAGGAGGAGAGAGGGTCGGGGAAGGAGAAGAGGGAGGCTGAGGAGAGAGGGGCCAGCGGGGGGGGGGGGGGGGGGGGGAGCTCGCCGCGGGGGGGGGGGGGGGGGCTGCGGCCAGGGTAGGTTTAGGGTTTTGAATTTTTATTTTATTTTTATTTTCTTTTTCTTTATGATTTCTTTTATAGAAAAATAAATTAATATTTTAAGTAAAATATCTTGAGATATTTTATAAGATATTTACAGGATATTTTCGGGATATTTTCGGGTGGGTTCTGCCTCCAGATGGACGGTACAGGTTCACCGGCCAATGAGGGGATGACACCTCGCACTGTACTTTGCAGAAAGGTCCCTGAAATTTCATAAATTGTGCAGAAATCCTATTTTGGAAAATTGCGCAATTACGAAATTGTCTGGGAAAACACCCGATTCCTGAAAATACTAAAATTCACAGAATTTAAGGGAAAAGCTGTGTGAAGGTCCTGAGAGGGTGGGGGTGAGTCTGGGCAGGGACTGGGCCTGATTTTGGGGTGATACCGGCCATTGTATTTAATTAATTAATAAATACTGCGCATGGTGTTCTCTAATTATTTAGAGGCAGGTAGGGCCATAATTTGCTTGCGGTGTCAATACACTAAATGTAGTATATTTAAAGTGGAATATTAACGTATTTTTGTTTAGGCAAAACAGGTGCATGTTGGGTCTCAATTATCTATGGGAACAGGGATGGGTACAGATCTGGGAATTAAAATAGGAATTAAATACGGACGTTTGCAACGAGATTTGTGCGTCTCATACGAGGCTCAAAACTAAGTATCTGGGAGTTGCACAAAGTGCAGGATAGTAGACTGGCATGTCTAGGAGAGGTACGTGAACTTCGTTCGGGGATAACAGTCAAGGTAAAGCTCCAAATAATTAGGTGACGGACAGGTGCACAAGTCAATAGGATATGTAAGTAAAATAAATTAAAATATTGCAACAAATCCTAAATACCTGGAAAATATTCCTAAAATACTGGAATCTGGTCGAGGGGGTTTACAATCTACCCAACTTATAAAAATTTTGTCCTCGAAATTAAAGCTAAGCCACGGTAGAAGTCAAAGATGACAATAGATATAATTTCACAAAGTAATTTATATCTTGGTTTACGAATAGGTTCAAAAAATGTTTACGCATGTCGTCCACATGCTCCCAAGTAGATTCTCCTGGCGCGCCATGCTTCCATGCCACGCGGACCAAGGGAATAGACTGATTCCTCAATACTTTTTCTCAATGGACAAGGGTTCCCACGGGTTGCTCTTGATACGACAGGTCTCGGCCTAATGGTGATATCCTCAAAAAGACATGATCGTCCTCTTTGAATTTCCAAGGGACGATGATGACGGTCTGTCTACTGCTTCTGTCTGTCTTGCACTGCTCGCAAGTGTCCTTGTATTTACTTAACTGTATCTTCGGTGTTGATCACCAACTCTGTCACGCGAATTCTTGTCTGGTACAATGCTGACTGGTATGCCGTGCAATCTTACGATTTGCCTCATATTAAAGTTAGCTAAAGCTTCTGCAGACTGGTCAACTCTATAAGTAAGAATTGTGCTGACTTGGTGAGTCAGTCCATAGGAATTCTTGATTCTTATAAGTCAACCTAGTCATAGGTGCTGCTATCCATTCAGAAGTCAATCAATTGTTTATTCAGGTAAAATCCATTTAGACTCCTGACAGCAAAAAGATATATTCTTCATCGTAACACTTGAGTTCTGACTTGACCCAAGTTACGAGGCAAAAATAAAATTTTTATGCTGTCCTAGGGATGCACGTATCAGGAACGTAAGTAGGTAGCGAAGGTCATTCTAAAGATAGCACGATTTATATACTGAAATCAATCTAGTAATAGGGTTTGGTAATTACCCAAGAAACAAACAGAAATGGTTACAGAAATAAAACACTCTCGTATTTATACTAAGCACGAGGTTTCGTCTTTCCGAAATAAGGGAAGACGATAAACAATAATCAAGAGTTCAAGGGGGAGGTAATAGATTAGTAGTGTGAGAATCAAGGCGTTTAAAGAATTCAACGGGAATTGTCAAAGCAGTTGTGGATTTGAGATGCTATTTTGGTAATCCCTATTCACATATTCGGATCAGCACAGTTATGTTGCTGATACGATATGCTCAGGCATATCTAACGGGCAAGTACATCTATCTACTAATCACTATATATCTCAATCCACGTAAAGTAGTTATGCGAAGGTCGAACCAAGTGCACTATGGTTGATCAGACCGTAATACACTGATTCTGAAATGTATTAGTGTAGTACTCCAATAATACATCTCTCAAGAACAAGCTTAATAAAGAATAAGCTTGAGGAACTAGGCTATAATAGCAGCATAAGTCAAGGTAGTACGGTAAATATAAGTGCGCTAGATTATGATGTAAGAAATTTCAAAACAATACAAATTCATAAGAACAAGACTCTACAAATTTCTACAGTTATTATTCTAATCCTTGTCTAAGTCGCTAGTTGACCCAAAAGAGGTATGGCCTTCTAAGTCCTACAATCTTAATAAACACTATAGGTTGTCCGCCTAAAACAGAGATTTCAAGAAGGTCCGCGTAAAGTAGGGATTCGAGGTTGTCTGCGTAATACAGAGGTAAGATAATTTGGCGTAAGGTATAAATCTGAAACTGTCTGCGTAAAACAGAATTTCAAATTGTCTAGCGTATGGCAGGGATCCAAAGTAGTTTGGCGTAAGTCAGGGATTCGAACTATCGGCGTAAAGCAGGTTTCAGAGTTATTCGCGTAAAACAGAGAAGCGTAAGGTAGAGCTTCAGAGTTGTCCGCATATAAAGTCTGCGCGTGAGAGATTGTTATTCTTCCTGCTTAAGGTCTGCGTAGAAATCTGCCAGCATAAAAAGTCTAGCATACGCTGCAGCGTAAAGTTGTACAAGAAACTCATGAGTTTGTCAGTCAAGTTAATGATTCCTGTCATCTGACAAAAGTACTTGCACAACGATCGAGTGGATGGTTATGATGATGGTTTGCACGGAGATCTAGGTTGTCGTTTAGGGACCTTATGGATATAAGTCATCTTACTATCGAGGTGAGACAAAACCTGATGTCCCGACAAAAGCTGTTTCTTTTTGCACAGGGCTCGAGGCGTATCTCTGCGCAGGATTTGGTCGTGTCTGGGGAAAGCTAAGGCTGTAACAAATATGCTAACATCCTATTCTTATGTTTTACGCCTAATCAGGTTACTCTACGCTGGTTATCTATGAATCATTAGGTTTACGCAGGGCAGTTACCTAAGTGGCTCTCATGATGCAGGATAAGGAAGACTAAGGGATCGTGGGTAGCAGTTGTTATAACTGTGGTGTAAAGGGGACAAGCTTCTGCATGATTTGGCTTTTACGCCAACTAGGCAGTGGTTTGGCTTTTACGCCAACAAGGGTAATGGGTCTTTGGCGTAAAACTCTGGTTATTCAAACTTAGGATGAGGTTTCAGTCCTAGTATTCCGTCTTACATTTCTATGGGTTTCTCAAGACTAGGGTCAATACTACGGTCAAATTTCTAAACTAATCCTAGTAGTGTTATACTATTCTCAAGTCATGCATAAATACGTCAAGGGATAAGGGTAAGTTAATCTATAGGTAGGTGATGCTAGGATTCATTAGGTAATAAGAAAGGCTAGGGTTTATTTAGGAAATCAGGAAGGCTAGGGTTTATTTAGGAAGTCAGGAAGGCTAGGGTTCATTAAGTAGTCTGAACTTAATGATATGTCAATGTCCTAGTTGTATTCTAAGTAGGATTACTACCCTAAGTATCCTCCTATCAACAGGGATTCCTACATTCTAGCAGGGGCTATACTCAAAGAATTATCAGGGTAGCACATGAATCAAGCAGGATGCAATTATGTAAGTAGGACGGACTGGAAGGGAGAATAAGTCATAGTCAATTATGGATGAGATCCTATATTTTAATCCTAGGTGCAGGCTTGCTCGGTACAGTAACGTAACCGAGACAATATGCTCTGACCTGCATGGGCCACCACTAAAAATATGTCACGCCCCAGTCCCAAAATACGTAGGACTAGGACACGTAAGCATGCCAGCCGCCTGTATATATGGCAACTCCAATATATGGAAACTATATATACGAGCGTACGCTGTATAATGAACAATGATTCATAAGTGGTAAAACTGATCACAAGTCACAGGGTAATATCTAAATCTCATCCACAGAAATCATATAAACATATGAATAACCAATAACCATGTAACTAGATCTCAATACAGATATCTAAGAATGACAGTCAAATGAAAACAAATCTACTGCCGAAATAGAATATAAAAAAGAACCAGATACACACCATATAAGAACAACATCTGACAATCACGAGGCTCGAAGATCTCCTCGAAATACAAGAAGCCTGATCGGATCTGAGCTCCTGTGAATACTCATGAACATCTACGCCTGGAAAGGGACCAGGTCCTCAGAGGGACATAACAAGATACAGAAAAACAACATGCCATGTATGTAAATACTGAATAAATAAATGGGGTGTGCTAACCATCTAAGTGAATGCAATTTAAAGACCTGATAGTACGCATGGAAATGTGTAGGCTTGACATATGCTGACGTAATTTACCAATCGTCATGACCGGCTAGTATATGTGTCATATGCTCCCGGACACACGGGTAGCTCTGCAATCGTCCATCTCCGAGGAGAATGGAACGAAGGATAAAAACTCAAGGAGGGGGGTGTCCCATACGCCTACTAGATGTCTTTCCCGCCCAATATAGATGTACAAGTGGTGAAAACGACTTGGACACCTCCTACTATGATGCAAGTCTCAGTAAAATAATTAACAAAGCTAAATACCGTTACACTTGTTGCTCACACTGATGGCCAGTCGCGCATGAGGCACGCGTCCCTACATGAACTCACTCTGTGACGTGTAATGATACGTGTCAAGGCCTGGGAAGTTATATCAATAACTTCACAACTTTTTGGTGGGTCTACTAGACACTAGGTCAGACACAAGTCCTAACGTCAACGCCTTCGTTGACTGCACCCGAGTTTTCTCGGACGCGCACATTTATATTTATTAAAAATAAATAAATATGTAACTAACAATAACTGAATTTAAACAGTACAATAAGGCAAGGTATACTTGCCTGGCATGAGAGCTGCAAATATAATGTCCAGATGTCAAATACCAAGTGTCAGAAACTATGGCCTCAGGATAAATGTCTCCGGATACTGAAATAAACATTACTAACAGTCTCAGAAAATATCAAATAGCTAGAAACGCCTGTCCTTAAGTCCAATTTGGACACAGGGGCAAAATTAACAGTTTCTGGTCAAAGCGGGGTCCACATGTGGGCCGCTTTGCACCGAAAAATGTGTCAGGGTCAAAGGTCTCCAAATTTGCCAAAATTAGTGTCAACAAGTCAGGAACGATGATACGAACCCAACGGAACTTCCAGAATTGGATTTCGATGAGCCGGTCACAAAATTGCCCGTCAATTGGAGCTTGTGGGGCCCACGATACGGGATTTTGCCAACGTTCTCAGAATCGAACCAAACTTGGATCACAGGACCAGCGTATTACTACGAGTCAGATGGCACAAGTTTCGTCTCGATCCGACGTGTGTACACAAAGTTGCAGCGTGTTCCAGAACAGGCGGATACGGGACGTTGTCGGCGGATACGCGTTGATTCCGGGGTGCACGCACATCCAAATCAACTTCTGCGAAATCCCGCACGTCCGTATCAACGACGCGCACGTTTTGGTAAAGACCGCGTGCGACCAAGTCGTCCCGTTTGGTGGGGCGTACTCAGTTCCGGGGTAAATCGGGTTATTGTTTTTTCTGTTTTTGGATCGCGTGCCGCGATCGCCACAGGACGCGATGCACCGAACGGGTTATACAGGCACCGAGAGGGTCACATAGCCTACGTGTCATAACTGACGGAATTAAAAACGAAAATACGAGGAGTTAGAACGGGTTACCTGAACAGGGCTCCGTGGATTGAATTTCCCGTGTCCGGGAAGAGATGCGACACGACGCTGGTCGTGTCCGGGCTGTGTCCAGCTGCTGTGTCCGGTCTGAGTCCAGTGGAGACTTGCCGGGGCTTCGCCGTATCCGGCTCAGGGCTGCTAGAGTATTCTGGAGTCGGGCGGCGTTCGGATCTGACCGGAGGAGGGTGCTGGAAAAAGCTTGCGGCGGAGGGCGGAGCTCGGGAAGGAGAACGAGAAGAGGAGGAGGAGTTGTGGCTGTGGTCTCGGCCAGGGGAAAAGAAGTCGGCCTGGGCTCGGAGAGAGGGGCTAGGGCGGGGTCGGGTTAAGGAAGGAAGAAGAAGAAGGGGAGGGCTGTCGAGGGGTCGGCTGGAGCTCGGGGATGGCGGTGGCGAGTGGCTGTGATGAAGAGGTGGTGGTGGCAGCCGACGTTGATTGTGGAGGGAGGAGATCGGGAGGGGGAAGAGGAGAGGAGGAGGAGAATATGAGGAGGAGATGCTGGGGATGGTGGTGTTGGCGGTGGTGGTGGCTAGTGATGATGATGGTGGTGGCTAGTGATGATGATGGTGGTGGTGGCGGAATCGACAGGGTGGAGATGGGGGCTGACGCTGGCGGAGGGGAGAGGGCGTGGAGGAGGTCGGGAAGGAGAATAGGAGGAGGAGCTGGAGTGGGAGGTCGGGGTCGACTCCGGCGAGGGTCGGCTCACCGCGGGTGGGGGTTGGCTCCATCGAGGGGTGGAGGAGAAGAGAAGGAGGAGGAGAGAGGGTCGGGGAAGGAGAAGAGGGAGGCTGAGGAGAGAGGGGCCAGCGGGGGGGGGGGGAGGGGGCTCGCCGCGGGGGGGGAGGGGGGGGGGGTTGCCGCTCCGGCTGGGGGGGGGGGGGGGGCGGCTGCGGCCAGGGTAGGTTTAGGGTTTTGAATTTTTATTTTCTTTTTTTTTATGATTTCTTTTATAGAAAAATAAATTAATATTTTAAGTAAAATATCTTGAGATATTTTACAAGATATTTACAGGATATTTTTGGGATATTTTCGGGTGGGTTCCGCCTTCAGATGGACGGTGCAGGTTCACCGGCCAATGAGGGGGTGACACCTCGCACTGTACTTTGCAGAAAGGTCCCTGAAATTTCATAAATTGCACAGAGATCCTATTTTGGGAAATTACGCAATTACGAAATTGTCTGGGAAAACACCCGATTCCTGAAAATACTAAAATTCACAGAATTGAAGAAAAAAGCTGTGTGAAGGTCCTGAGAGGGTGGGGGTGAGTCTGGGCAGGGACTGGACCTGATTTTGGGGTGATACGGGCCATCGTATTTAATTAATTAATAAATACTGCGCATGGTGTTCTCTAATTATTTAGAGGCAGGTAGGGCCATAATTTTCTTGCGGTGTCAATACACTAAATGTAGTATATTTAAAGTAGAATATTAACGTATTTTTGTTTAGGCAAAACAGGTGCATGTTGGGTCTCAATTCTCTATGGGAACAGGGATGGGTACAGATCTGGAAATTTAAATAGGAATTAAATACGGGCGTTTGCAACGAGATTTGTGCGTCTCATACGAGGCTCAAAACTAAGTATCTGGGAGTTGCACAAAGTGCAGAATAGTAGACTGGCATGTCTAGGAGAGGTACGTGAACTTCGTTCGGGGATAACAGTCAAGGTAAAGCTCCAAATAATTAGGTGACGGACAGGTGCACAAGTCAATAGGATATGTAAGCAAAATAAATTAAAATATTGCAACAAATCCTAAATACCTGGAAAATATTCCTAAAATACTAGAATCTGGTCGAGGGGGTTTACATCTCCTCTTTTGCTAGATATTTTATTATTTTGGTCCTACTAAAAGGATATAATGTGTGGGCGTTGTGGCTAATTTTGGGAATGTAAAAAGAGTTGTAAGCCTTCTAAGGCATATTTTATAACTCAGCCAAGCAAGCGCTTTGTAATCCAAATCTTCAAGTATTCAATAAAAGAAAGTATTTTGTGTTCCTATCAAATGTGTTCAACTTTGGTTCTCTGTATGTACATTCCGTGCCAATATATGTACATTTTCGTCTGATTTGTGTCTTGTGCAGGTACTTTGCCTGGTGTAAGCGCAACTTAGGCTTGCACGATATCGTGCCCAAGCGAGGACGATCGGTTCCGTAGGGACCAAGTGAGGACGATCGTCCCTTACGGGACCGGGGGCGTGACATCAGTTACATTGATGCATATGGTGGTCTTGAGAAATATTATTTTACAATTATTGAAAAAAATTCCGGTAGCAAATTTTTTTTTAAAAATAGTAGAAAATAATATCTTTCAAAGAATATTTATTTGTTTCAAGGTTTGTATGGATGGTTTCTTTAGTGGTTGTTTACCTGTTATTAGTATTGATG
This sequence comes from Iris macrosiphon, assembly GCA_036927795.1. Lineage (NCBI taxonomy): Eukaryota > Viridiplantae > Streptophyta > Magnoliopsida > Asparagales > Iridaceae > Iris > Iris macrosiphon. The sequence continues at coordinate 121,891 of JAYESA010000513.1, read as the reverse complement.
CTACTTTTCTTACATCTAGATTCCAAGGTAATTTATTTGTTACTTGTGCTCACGATCCAAACTATCAACTATATCATATTGCTTATTGTGTTGCTGAGAATGAAAAAATTGAGTCATGGACATGATTTTAAACTGTTTAAAAATGTCTTTCAAAACTTATTTTGAATGGTGGGATATTATTTCATTTATATCTGATAAGCAGAAATGATTAATTCGTGAAATATGAACAGTATTTTCAAACTCTTTCCACTTTTTTTGTTTAAATAAAATTTGAAAAATCAGTATCCTCGTACACCGATATATCTACAATGGTTAGACAAACTTTCCCTGTCTTATAATGAGGTTGATGCGAATGATTTGTTCGAAACAATAAAATCTGCTGATGTAAATATTTTCAATTGGATTGTAGGGTCAAATGATGAAAATCGTAATTTTTTTTACTAGATAACAGCTTATGCACCCTGTCCACGATTAGATATTAATACTTCAAATATTGCTGAATATTTTAACAATTAGATTAAAAGTTTGCGTGATAAACCAATATCAACATTGCTTGATGGTATTAGAGCAAAAATAATAACACTTCACGACAAGCATCGAACAAATGCTAAGAAGATGAAAACCGAGTTTTGTCCAAGGATGATGAACACTATAGCACGTATTAGGCGAGAGTCACACCATTTTCAGTTATTGTATTTTAATAACAATACATTTAAAATATGGGATCATGAAACAAGTAAATGTTATGTGGTTGAACTAGACCATAAATGTTGTACATGTGGTCGGTGGCAACATACTCTACTACCATGTGAACACGCTTGCTTTACATATCATTCTTCTAACGTACCAGTTGAAAGTTATTATCCTGTTGAATTTTCTGTTGCAACACTTAGAGCTGTATACATGCCATGTATGGAACCGATTCCAGTCCCCTATACTCCTCAAAGTGAACCGGTAAGAGGTCAAATTGGAGTACCACTTATTGGGCATAGAGCTGGCAGACCGAAGAAGAATCATATAATAACAAGAGAACTGTCGACAAGAGATCTTCGTTGCAGTAATTATGGCGGGCTGGGACACAATAAAATGAGTTGTAGAAACCAATCGAGGTAGTGAATATTATGATTGTATCTTTTTAGAGTAATTATGATTCTGATTTTACGTTGTTATAATGTTGTGATTGAAGTTGCTGAACTTTCGAATAAAATAAACATCATATTATTGAAATTTAAAGACCAACAAAATATTGTCATACATTTATTTATGGAGACCAACAAAATTACTATCCCCCTCTGCCATCTATTCTATAATCTCTACGATCTACTCACCTAAGACCTAGCCTATCTCTTATTTCCTCTGTACCCTCCAGTGGTGGAAAATATAAATGGAAGTCTGGATCAAGGCTGGCTGAGCCAAACAATGAAGTTTCAGTCTCCTACAGGTAATAATTCCAATCCCAGTCATGAGACGCAGCCTGTGGCGTGGCATCGTAACTCATGTATGTGCCCTCATTGCTCTAGGATGTGCTCTCGTAACTCTGGGATGTGTCATTGTCATGCTGTGGCCTGCCCTCGTAAGGTTGTGACATGCTAGCGTAAGGCTGGGTATATCCCTCGTAATATTGTGGTATGCCAACGTAAGGCTGTGACGTACCAGCGTAAGGTTGTGAATATCCCTCGTAATACTGTGGCATGCCAACATAAGGCTGTGACATGCCAGCGTAAGGATACGAAGTGCCCTCATAATGTTGTGGCATGCCCTCGTAAGCTTGGGATGTTCCCTCACCAACCTGCCTCTGCATTTCTCGAACTAGCTCCTCGATCACGTGTCCTACGAGGACGTGCCTGCCTCTGTTTCATGAAGCCTATAGGATGGCTGTATGGTATATCGAGTGGAGTAAAACGGGGACTCAGTGGTGTGCGTAGATATTGTACAGTCGTCCCTAAAATCCCTTATGGATCTCTTTCGGGGTCCTCAGCTATATCAGCCAGTATCTCCGCCTGAATATTTAAATCCACACTCAATGAATATAAAAGTAACATATATAAAGATGATAGTTTATGTAAAAAAGAACACATACCACTAGAGCATTGCATGCCCTCCTGTCATGCAAGCTCAGATCGTCTAAAGCTCGTGGCTGGAACCGAGGTTCTTCAAATTTATAGATCATATTTTACACTAGCAGGCATCCATACCAACGCAGAAAATCGGCATACCCACCACTGTAAAATTTCAACACAAAAGGATATATAAGATCTAATATCGTATAATTTATTTGTAATACCCCTTAACTTACAATCTGTTGTTGATGTCATCAATTCGGACATGTGTTCCACGCCATGCGTGATAAATCTGGAATGCCAACCAAGCATATATGTACGAACCCGCTCTTCCATATTAGTTTGGTACTGCTAGAAGCCAAAGGCTCCAGGGGTATCATCTATTTCAGTCCGAACTGTCGCATAACACGATCAGCTGGATGAAACATGATAGATCCATTGTACATGATATAATACCTATGGAGACTGCAGACACGTTCACCATTTTCACTTCTTGTGGCATACTTAGTGGTTGCCAAACAACCTATTTGACATTCAGCAAGTAATAAATGGTAGGCACAAAAATAACATCTAAAAATTTAATGTAATAATTACATACTTACCTCATAGGCAGTTAATGTGTCAAATCGATGCCGGTAAAGAGATACCCCTTTTGTCATACAATGCACATAATCTGTATTTTCAGTAATCCAGCGAATGCCTGCTGGCCATACTGTTTGTTCAGCTCTATATTTACTAACTAGTCTACCAATCTCGAAGTGATCGTAACACCAGAACTATAAAAAAGAACACAAATAAGATCCAAACAAATATAGCAGATATTATTCATTTTTATTCATACTTGTATAAGTGTTAGACATCCACTTATATTTTTTGCTGTTCTACTCTTTGATACCTTACTCACAAAAGACGTCATAGAGCGGTATAAATATGCTAACACTGCTTCACTCCATGCGTGTTTTGTGTTGGAATGGATGTCCGCAAGAAATGGTAGCAGTCGCACGTTGATCATATTTTTTGTAGCGTCGGGGAATAAAAATGCACCGCATAGACACAGTAAGTAAGCTCTAGTGCAATATATCACCTGAAAACATAATTGAATATTGATACCATCTATATTAAATAAATATTAACAATAATTAATACATGTAAATAAATACCCGCGAAGAATCGATTTGAACTGTTGTAGAGCCGATATGATCAACATGCATGAAAGTAGACCGGAGCCAAGTGAGTTTGACAGTGCTGATTTCATCCATGGGGGGGGGGGGGGGGGCTCCACACCAAGGTATTCTCTAACGAGAAAAACGGTTCTATTATTTGTTTCCCCTGAATTCACTATAGAAACTCAAATAAGAACTCAAAGCAAGAACTTATAATATAAATCGTGATACGTGAATTTAACTAATATTGTAAGTGTACTAATTATTTTTTTAATTTTTTTATAAAAAGAATCAAGAAATAAGATGTATATAATCCAATGATATTTCATGACGAAGTTATAATAATTAAAGAACTGATGAGTTTCTATCAGATTTTTTATCAATAATAATACACTGCCCATAAGCTTTGTATTTAGTTTCTTGCTACTTAGATAGCACATTATCATGATAGTCATGCAATCATGCTGATTTTTATAACAATTATGTTATTTGTCTTCTAAAAAAATTAGATGATGTCATCTTCCATTATGTGACATCTGATATGACATTTGACATGACAAATTTTAATCCAAAAAGTTAATCAGCAAATTTTTTTAATTTTAATTTTAATTTTAATTTTAATTTTAATTTTAAATTTTGTTATGTCAGCTATTATGTCAGTAGCCATGTCATACGTCACATAATGAAATATGACATCACCCAAATTTTTTTGAAGACAAATAGTATTTTTGTTTTTAGAATTACTAAGATGTTTCAATTAGTTTCCTTTGATATCATGTTATTCACGTTAGTCATACAAACATAACCAAAAGGAAAGAAAAGAAAGTGTAGCTGAGTAAAGATTCATAGGCTGAGATAAGATTGTTAGATGGCATCGATGAGTAGCAATACCTTAACAATAAATGAGTGTATTAGTAGAATGTTGGACATGATAACAATTAAGAATAAGATACAATTTTTTTTGGGACATATCAATAGATGATTAGATGTATATATATTCACGGGAGAGGCTAGAACTAGAAATATGTTAACTAGACGAATTTGGATTGAGATCATAAACAGTACGAAAATAAGGAATATTAGCGACTCTCAATTTCGTTTCTAAACCCAAGAAAAATATCACTAAAGATGTTCAGTGACGTAACTGACAATGATATCAAAGAGTCGTGTATTTGCTTAATTGCAGAAAGGAAATACATAGCTATACGTTGTTGTAACAACGTCACATCGCTAATATATCGACGAATAGCATTGCCAAACGGAGTCGCCAACATAACGACACTTCAGCAACATATGGTGACTCATCACAATGATATGGCAAAGTCAGCCATGTCAGCAATTTAACGACGTTTAGCAACGTTCAACAACATAAGTGTTTCTAATTAGTAATTTTGACAATGTTCGATATCACTATATAGATAAATAGAATCGTGAACTCCCCTACTAGGGCTCGGTCATCCGACCACCTGGATCGCATATCTCATCTCTACCATTAGACTAGAGACTCATTGGTATATATATATATATATATATATATATATATATATATATATATATATATATATATATATATATATATATATATATATATTCCGTCCTCCTGTACCATCGGATCGAGCGGGGCCCGCACGATGCCCCCTGATCCAACGGCGAAGGGGAGCTATGCTTTGACAGGGGTCCGAAAATAGGGCTCCGAATATATATATATATATATATATATATATATATATATATATATATGTGTGTGTGTGTGTGTGTGTGTGTGTGTGTGTGCGCGCGCGCGCGCCCGTATGTGTACACTTGAGATCCTGCACAACCTATCGTAAAATTTTGGTCCGATGGATATTTAGGGGCATAAAATGTTTATTGAATATCATAAACACAATTAGAATATAATGTTAGTCTCGAGGCTTAACTAAAGATGGAAGAACGCGTGGTCGAGATCAGAGATTCACACAAAAGTTTCCACTCTGACTATTTTTGATTTTCACGAAGAACTATATAATGATTCTGATTACAACTTGCTCTCAAGATTACAAAGAAAAAAAAAACTTCACGTTCTTCCTTGCACTCGCATTTGCAGACAGACATAAAGGAATTACAACTAGAAGAAGAGAAGAGAAAGGAGAAGAAAAAAATTCGCTTGCTGGGGTGATAAAGATCACCGTTGTTCAAAGCAAGATTCTTCCCACATGATCTGCACCCAGGAAGTAGCAAGTTCACGTAGAACTTCTGAAATCCTCGATGTCACCTCCTTACTTGGACTCGCACGAACTTCCTGAACTTTAATGACGGCTCCAGCAGCCACTCTCTTTCTCTCACAATTTTTGAAGTAAGTCCTCAAATGAGGTTTGAATAGCGTATTTATAGGCATAGAGAGAAATCCCTAATCCTAATCATGACCTTCCATCAATTACAAAAATATTGGAATAAATTTAATTCATATCCCACAAGATTGAAATGAATTAAATTTAAATCACATATGATTGATTTGAATTAAATTCAAATTCTACATGATTAAATTTAAATCCTACATGATTGGAATAAATTAAATTCAAATTCCATAAATAACCAATTTAAATTAATGACTCAATCTTTCCATAACTGATTAAATCCATCCGAGAGCAACGGACCCGCATGCAACCGCTCATGCCACAGTGCATGCGGTCAGCCCATGCGGCCAAGCATGCGGCTCGCACATATTCGAGCGCATCAAATGCGCACAAGCGCCACGCATTCGGCCACTCATATCCGAGCGCATGAGCGCATCAAATGCGCACAAACGCCATACGACGATGCTGACGTGCAAAGTGCGCCAACAAAGTATCAGTTTGTGCCCTGGAGCCCGAGTTTGAGTCCGTGTCCGTGTCCGAGTCGCTAAGCCCCTTTAGGGTTTAGCTCCTATGAAAATAATTCCAAGAGCATGACAAAAAGCATAAATTCTTCATGAGAAGTTAATCATTTTTTCTCCTAGGAAAATACTCCCACATGGCATCCATGTGCCCCACCATACCCCATGTGCACACCTCAACTCATACAAAATATTATCTTGAGATACCCACTTGGTGGTGTAGCCAATGTGGGACTATTTTTGTTAGTCCAAAGGCAAAAATACCAACAATCTCCCACATATCTCAATATATGGGTTGAGCATTCCCCACAGTGACTGTCCATTATGCATTAGGATATATGTCGCTTCGACTTGAATCTTCTTAAATGGGTCAAATAATAGTATGATACAAAAATGGACTAAGCCTTGAATTCTGCATCATAGTTATAATTCTTCCCACTCACACAATGACATCAGCTGTGCTTCTGGTTGCACATTAAAGGCCCGGTGCACGCTTGGTTTTGGTGTATGTATCTTGAGCGTCTATGAGTTTACCCTCAAGAGACGGCCTATATCTCTTTCCATACACTCTAGGTGAGTTCTTTTAAAGAGTCCTTGGCATGAAGCATTGCGCTTTCTTGCAGTGCAACGCCACTATGACATGGCCTTCTGTCGAGGTTCACTCCTACATGTGGTGTCATCCACTGTAGCATGGGGTTCACTCCCTCTTTGTAGTGCCAAACTACCCAGCATAAAGCCTTGCGCTTCCTTTGTGGTATTACGCCGCTATGACATGGCTTACGAAGCCGAGGTTTACTCCCTCATGTGGTGTCACGCCACTGTAACATGGAGTACTACCCTCCTTTATAGTTGGCGCTGGAGGCCTTACATGAACGGATCTTCCAGACCCTCCTGGCTTCGATTATCAAACACTATAATGATCCATACTAGCTGCATCATTCAGTGTCCTGTACTGGCCTTTGAAGCCTATCATGAATGGATCCGCCAGATTTGCCTGACTCTGATCATTAAAGCACTGTAATGATCCACGCAATTTGCGCGCATTCAGTTTCCTGGTTTCTGTCCACATAGTTCTATTCAAACCGTTGAAGAGATGAATAGATGCCATTGTTGCAGCTTCCTGGTTTTCTCAGTATGTCTGTATCACATGAATCTGTGTACTAACCATAGGAAGATCATTTGAGAGCTTCCGAGCCATTCTGCTTTACTTGTTGCAGCTTGATAGTGCAAAGAACTCTGAGAGTAAAGACTGCTTCTTCGACTTCCACGATATAGCAGCACCACTCATGGATAAGTCACGTCCTCATATGGTTCTTTCACTCTTTTTCTCGAGCACCAACTGGCATCACCAAAGCCTTCCTTCATATCTTGATAACTGCTGGAGCACAGGATATACTACTGAGTTATCCTGAGAATTCTGACGATTCTCTTCACAGCTTTCTGTGTTCAACACATATACTTCTTGTGAACTGACTCAGCATCCCTACAACAAAAGCTACGTCAGGCCTGGTGAATCATTCACCTGATGATACTCGAGTACACCAACTGTCTGATGCTTTTTCATGGATTTGGCTTCACATTCATGTCACACCTGAGGAGTATCGTCCCTAATACCCAAAGCATGTAATCAATATTTCATGCTGAGATCTTGTGACTAAGCAAGCCCACATGGCATCCGGATTATCTTATATCCTCGGGATGACATCCGCAATCCCATGTCCTGAGTTTGGACAAAAATGATATCTTTGTTCTAGTGACACTTCTATGTCCACAACTTGGACTAGCAAGTCGTCCACATAGATACGAAAGATGACTCCTCCATTATCAGTGAACTTCATGTACACACACTTGTCCATCTCGCTGATCCTGTGACAACTTTTACTAGATGACTTGTCAAACTCCTGCTGCCACATCCTGGAAATTGCTTCAGGCCGTATCGAGATGTCACCAACTCGCAGACTGTCTTCAAACCTGAATGACAATAATTCTGACTGTTGTCCGTGAATCTCTCATGTCTGTCTTCCTCCAAGATTTGCTGTCTTTCCATCATCTGATAAATAATTAGCTTGTGAATAGCAGCTACGACAATCATTATCCCGATCTATGACACCCTCATCAAGGTACCAAAGAACTCAATCCACTATTGTCTGAGAAAACCCCTGGGCAAATAGCCTAGTCTTGAACTCAACTATTCTGTCTGCTTTCATCTTTATCAAATTGAAGATCTGATAAGCATGTGATTGATTTAGCTCCTTCAGGCAGATTGACTAACACCCATGTGTGGTTGGAGGTTATTGAGTCATACTCATTATTTATAGCCTCTCTCCAGAAAATAACATCTCTGGTCTTCACCGTCTTATCATAGGTAAGCGGATCTGCTTCCATATGATAGATGACAAAATCTTGTCCGAAGTCCTCCACTCCCCTCACTCACTTAGACACAGGATCTGCGAGTTCTGGTTTGATCGTTGTTGTTGGGATGACAACTTCTTCTTGGACTACATCTTTGTTGGAAGCTTCAGCCTCCTGTGCACCTACACTAATTTTTGGAATATCCGCGATAATAATATTCTTGTGCCTTACAAATTTATCTTCGAAGAGTTTTGCGTCACAAGATTCAATGATATAATTTGGTTCGATATCAAGAAATTTTCGAGAATCACTCTTCTCAACATCACCCTAAAAGATTGTCTTCGTAATCATCGATTACAGCTTATGAATCATCAATTCTGAAAGCTTCACAGACGCCAGACACCCCCACACTCGAATGACGTTCAAGTTGGGTCTGACTCTGAACCAGAGTTCCTGAGGAGTGATATCGAAAGTTGCGTATGATACTCTATTCAGAATGAACGTAGCCGTCAGCACAGCTTCTCCCCTGAAGTAGTTTGGAAGACCTGCAGTCAACAACATTGAGTTCATCATTTCTGTTAACGTTCTGTTCTTTCTTTCAGCTTATTCATTTGATTGAGGAGAATACAGAGCAATTGTCTTATTTATAATTCTATGTTCTTTGCAGAACGATACAATTTCAATAGACCTATACTCTCCGTCTCAATTACTTCTGAGTCTCTTGAGTCGTTGTTCCATTTGAAGTTCAACCTCAACCCTAAACTTCTTAAATTTCTCGAATGCTTTATCTTTTAACTTGAGCAGATAGACAAACGCATACTTCGAGTAGTCATCGATGAAAGTAATGAAGTATTTTCTCTTGGCCTTTGTGGAGAACTGCTTAAAGTCACAGATATTTAAGTGAACAAACACCAGAATATCTGTACTTCGGTTTACCCGTTTGAACGGATTTTTTGTGATCTTTGTCTGCGCACAGTCCTTACACTTATCCACTTTCTTACCCCCATATTTGGAGATAAATTCTAGACTAGACATCTGGCAGTATAAAGTATATGTCCTAGTCTGGGGTCTCACAACTCTTACAATGAGACTTTAGTCACAAGCAGAAGCTCGAACATCCATTTAAAACTGAACCCCTTATTTCATAGTATGTCTCATGCCAAGATATCACTATCTGAAAACTTGGATGTTCACCCTCAATTGCAGCAGACTTCCTGAGATTAGGTCCTTGGTATTCACTGGTACGTTGCTACACACACTCCTTTGACTGTAACTTCTCGAAGTTCAGAACCATTGTCCCAATCCCCAGATCCTCTGCTTGATCCTTGCTTGCCATCAAGACCTTCACAACTGAAAGGTTCGACCTTGATCAACAGCTCTTCCTAAAGCACATATGGCTAGATGTACCAGTTTTTATCCACTGGTCAGCAACCATGCCATAGGACTTAACCTGCACAATCATAGCAACCAAGTTAAGTAATCAAAGGAACCAAGTTTAGTTATACATTTCTATATTGGTTCTACTTCCAAGTTCTAATTTCAGCCATGTTTCAAGTCCTGTATTGTGTAGTGACCTTCATATGCATAGGCCACCATGCGCCAATCCATGCGCATAAGCCTTCATGCGCGTACTGCATGTGCATAGACCATCATGTGCATTGAGACACTATGCGCCCATCTCTGCAATGCGCTAAGATGCCAAGACTTCCAATGCGCTGCCAATTGCCAAGTCTTACAAAGTGCCAAGTCCTGTCATGCGCACGCAAAGGTCTGCCCCTTGTATGCATACTCTGCAATCCTTGGTCATCTTGTAATCTCCCTTCCAACTGGAATACGGGTCCTTCATTCGCTATCTCCTCCATCCTCGGAAATGGTAGGTACTGACAACTCACTTTCAACATTTGACAAATGACTCATTCCCTCGTCCAAATGTTAGAAGTAAATTCCGTCAATCTTCTCAAGTTTGTGAAAACTTCTGTCCAGAAGACTTGAACGAATGTTCCCCATCTTCTTTCGGATCTTGCTTTGAGATTGTTAGTCCCGAGGCTTAACCAAAAATGGAAGAACGTGTGGTAGAGATCAGAGGTTCACACAAAAGTTTTTACTCTGACTATTTTTGATTTTTACGAAGAACTATATAATGATTCTGATTACAACTTGTTCTCAACATTACAAAGGAATCAGAAAAAATAAACTTCACATTCTTTCTTGCACTCGCAGTTGCAGATGGACAGAAGAAAATCTGCTTGCTGGGGTGGTGAAGATCACCGTTATTCAAAGTAAGATTTGCTCCACACGATCTGCTCCCAGGAACCAACAAGTTCACGTACGAACTTCTAAAATGCTCGATGTCATCTCCTTGCTTGGACTCGCACGTACTTCCTGGACTTTAATGACGGCTCTAGCAGCAACTCTCTTCCTCTCCCAATTTTTGAAGTAAGTCCTCAAATGGGGGTTGAAGAGCGTATTTATAGGCTTAGGGAGGAATCCCTAATCCTAATCCTGGCCGTCCATCAATTACAAAAAATTGGAATAAATTTAATTCATATCCCACAAGATTGGAATAAATTAAATTTAAATCATATATGATTGATTTGAATTAAATTCAAATCCCACATGATTAAATTTAAATCCTACATGTTTGGAATGAATTAAATTCAAATTCCAAATGATTAATTTAAATTCTACATGATTGGAATGAATTAAATTTAAATCCTACAAATATCGGATTTAAATTAATGACTCAATCTTTTCCTAACAGATTAAATCTATCTAATAGCAATGGACCCGCATGCAACCACTCATGCCGTAGCGTATGCGGTAAGCCCATGCGACTCGCGCATATCTGAGCGCATCAAATGCACACAAGCGCCACGCATGCGGCCATGCATATCCGAGCGCATGAGCGCATCAAATGCGCAAAAGCGCCAAGCGACGATGCTGACGTGCAAAGTGCAAAGTGCGTCAACAAAGCGCCACTTTGCACCCTTAAGCCCAAGTCCGAGTCCGTGTCCGAGTCTCTAAGCCCCTTTGGGACTTAGCTTCTATGAAAATAATTCCAAGAGCATGACAAAAAACATAAATGCTTTCATGAGGAGTTAATCATTTTTTTTCGTAGAAAAATTTCCCCACATGGCACCCATGTGTCCCACCACACCCCATGTGCACACCTCAACTTATACAAAATATTATATTGAGATACCCACTTGGTGGTGTAGCCAATGTGAAACTATTTTTCTTAGTCCAAAAACAAAAACACCAACATATAATATGTGAGACATGTCACAACCTACCATAAAATATCCGTTCAATCAGATTTTCAGCGACATAAAACGCTTTCTGTAAATTCAGAAATAGAACAAGTAAAATTTTATTAGATGGGAACAAAAAAATGGCCCTAAAACATTGGAACGAAAATTTTGTTGTTATTCTTGTTAATAGATATATGGATTATTTACACTAACATCTCCTATGTTTTTGATTTATTAAACAACGCTAAATTTGAAATAATTACACGGACCTTTCCTTCTCTTTATGTTGTAAGGGTCGTTAGTGTAATAACCCTTTACGTAAAACAAAAACATAGGAAAGGTCCGTAAAGAGACATAAAATATAGGAAAGTTTAGTGTAAATATTTTTAAAATAAGAATGATCCGTTTAATAAAAGAAAAATATAGAAAATGTTAGTGTAAATAATTCTAGATATATATGTCAAGTAAATTCACGTGTGTTGCACATAAAATAATTTTTTTCTTCTGATATTAATGTAAAATTGTTTAAATATTTAAATATATTTAAATTAAGATTTATTATATATACGTTTATATTTTAATTAGAATTTGTTATATATTTTATTATATTTTAATTATAATTTGTTGTGAATATATGTCTACTTTTCTTAAAGAGTCTTTAAAATGTTAGCCGTCTAAATGTATATCCTCACGTAATTAAAAAAATTAACTAATTAGTTAACTATGTAATATTAAATAATGATAAACAAACACCTCTTCTAACTCATGTAGTTGAGGTGAGAGGTATTCTCCCTGGTAGGCTGGGTTCGAATTTTTGGAGTGTTATTTATAACAAATTTAATTTTTTTCAACAAATATTTTATGTAATATTAATTTTAAAAAAAATTAATTGATGATATACATAAGACTTAGATGGCTAAATTTTGAATCGTTTTTAAGCCCCCTTATATATATATATATATATATATATATATATATATATATATATATATCAACAAAAAAGTCGGCAAATTCTCACACCGACGCAGAACCGGCCCTAACCTAGGGCAGTCAGGACGATCGCTCAGGACCCACGAATGAGGGAGGTAAAAAAAAATCGCTTTAGACATATACATACTAATAATCTTGTTTAGAAAATAGAACTAGTATAAACCATGAACTCATTATAACTAAGAATAATTGTCGTGTAGTGGTTACTATGTTCCACTTGCATACAAGAGTTTCAAGATTCAATTCTTGATGCATCATTTGTTCTAATTTACTTTCAATTTTTAATTTTTTTATATATTATATATGTGAGTATTATTTTGAAAGTTTGTCTAGAATTCAGGGCCGGCTCTGCACTGACGCAGAGACATTGGCCTACGAAAGCTGAAAAAGTATATAGTCAACCCCTCTTTCGGCTGTCGGACGTCCAACCCCTGCACCAATCACCACTTCTCAACCTTGGCCACTTAAGATCTCGCAACATTCACTATAACTTTAGCGTATAGGTGTCCCAGCAGAAACTTTAGCAATTAAGAATATTAGATTAAAATTAACAATGATCTAAGTTGACATTATTTTTTTTTTGTTCTTTATTGTGCTACCATCTAAAATTGTTGTCCAATTTTTCAACTCATTTCTTAAAAGAAATCACCTTAAGGTGACTAGTGACCCTACCAAACAGATTGCACCAAGATACTGTCAACCTCCTTTTACACTATCTTACAATAACAAACTATTTGACTCTAAAAAAATTCAACTCATAACCACAAACTTCTTACACTCCAATGTCAACAAGCAAAATATATATAAACTTCTTATACTCCAATGTCAACAAGCAAAGGTAGCTAAGAAATAAACAGCTCACCATCCTTCAGCATAGCCATTTCTTCTTTTTTTCTCTTCAAATGTGACATATTAACTATAAATAGAAACATTAATATGGTTGAAGATCTCCAACCAATCCTTCAACATATAGTTTACTGATCATCTCAAAGTGAAACATATAAGTTTAGAACACTAATTAATTATGACATTCATTCTCGGTATAAAAGTAGATCCGAGGCAAGTGGATAGGGAGATCGAGGCGATCCAGGAGATCGGGCGGAGCAAGGAGATCCGAGCAGAAGCTATGGATAAACCGGAGGATCTGAGAGGATGGTCAACGGTGACGAGGGAGAGAGGAGGGAAGCCTCCGATGAAAGCTGGAGCTGGAAGCGCAAGGCCGGAGAGGGGGAGGGTACCTCGGCATGACCGTTTTGGAGGGGCAGGGGAAAAAGGGAAGGCAAATATCCTCCTAGAAAGGAAGTCAGGAACGAGGTCTCCGGCAACAAACCGGGCAGGGAAGGAGAACAACAGCCAAGGTGGGCTAACCATTCCCCAAGTAGACGGATCCATAAGGTGTTCGACAAAAGTCCTATGAGAGAGCTGTGCAGGATTGCTGAAGGTAAACCAGTCTCGTGGGCGGATCTATGCAAACCTGCGCCATTTTAGGAGGAGGCTGAGCTTCAGTATGTATAGCCTGTATTGATCAATGGCAGAAATAACTCTGGACGATCTAACTGAATCCATGGAGTACTAGAAACACACGGTGGCTACGTATGTTATGGGTCCTAAACCTTTCTACAGTCAAATTCGAGGCTATGCTTGTCATGACCCGCATCCGGATGATCGGATACGAGTACTTGGGTACGTCCAGCCTTCGCCGCTACATCGGCGGTAGAACGTTGTCTAGATCATCAATATCTATCTATCATCTCACACAATAATATTTAACTCCATAAGGAGACAATGATATAACAATTTAATATAAAATACTCAAGCACAGAACTAAAGCACGATAAGATATCAAAGAAGTCTAACATATCCACATAGTCTATACATCAACAACAACAACAACCAATAACAACAATAATATCTAAGTCTCAAATACAAGTCAAAAATAAATCCGGTACCAAAATGCTAATGGAACAAATAAGATAGACTAGTGATTCTGGCTAGACCTCCCGGCAATCACACATGAGCTACATGGTCCATGTCTGCTACTCCCTCCCGCGGTCCGTAGAAAGTCGGACAACAATCCTCTAAATAGTCATATGGAAAATATATCTAGTCAGGATGGAATGAGCACAAGACTATAAAACAGTAATAGTGAGTGCAAACAAGATGAGAATAAATAACTTAATCATAACTGACAGTATTATTATGAGAAATGGATAAACACAACTATATGGCATGTTTGGTAAAGAGCGGTATGAGAAATAGGGATACAAAACTATATGGAAGAGAAATAAATAGACAGAGCAATAGAGAATATCTCAGCGACAAATAAAATAGACATGAAGGAACTATACTAACTACGTGCTTTGAAGTATTAGTGTTGACATGTGATCGGCTTGGGAACTTGCACAATACGATATGGCCTGACTAATCATACGTGAGGTGTATGATTAACACTTACACTACTTTCTCTTGCACAGTAAGGGTATGATCACACATCTAGCTGTATTTTCTCACCCAGACTAGTACAGTGGATCCAAACCATGACACGTCCTACAAGAATAACTTGCACAGTAAGGATAACTTAAACAGTAAGCATAAAAAGTAATATCTAATGATGGGGATCCATACTATACCAATTCGTGTACCATCGTGTCAGGAATCAAGTAGTACAACACTAAGTACATGAATTATAGTAAATATCAAATAATAGAAACTATCAGAGAATGTACTCGCCTGTGGTCCAGAGTAATGAATATCAAACAATGTCCGTCTTGGTATCTCAAGGACCTAAATATAAATTGCCATGTCAATTAGTGTATTAGAGCAATAAACATGCTTAAATAAACTAAAATATAATTTCTAGGCCAAAACTAGGTCATACTAGTCAAACTAGATTGATACCTTGATTTTAGGTTCATACATACCTTCTAGGTTGATTACAAGGCTAGGCTAGCTAATACTAGGTGATACCAAGTCATTCTAGGTATTCTAGGTCAGTACCTTGCTAATACTAGGTTTCTAGTCCATACTAGCTAATATATATATATATATATATATATATATATATATATATATATATATATATATATATATATATATATATATATATATATATATATATTGGCCTAATGTTTATGTTGAGTTTTTGAATATGGCTAATCGATTAAGTTTAGCATTATGGTAATCGATCAATCACTATAGTATCTTCTACTTAAACTCAGCATTGTCCAGATATGTAATATTTGTTTCTGTATATTTTCTTATTCGTCTAACATGTACTTGCAAAAATTAATAAGTAAGATCAGAATGGACATATGCTATATGACGATGAGCAAAAGACGGCGTTGTACCAGAAGATTTAGTCCAACCGCCTACGACTTATCTGGAGCTTCGCACCCGGGGGTTCTGTTGTCCGGTCAGCGGACGGGGGTCGAGGGGGCAGGGCCCCTCGTGGGGGTTCTGGGGCGAAGCCCTTGAAAGGTATCCAGATTCCCAGATATGGTTATCTTTGGAAAACTACCATCAATAGAAAAAGCGTCTTCAAGTCAGCAGATGTTTCAAAAGTTTGGCGTCATCAGTGCTCTTGGTTTTCATATGTAATCTTATATTTTATTTGAGTCTAGAACTGATGTAAGCTGAGTCGCACTGGAAAATCCAAGTACCTATACCCAGATACCTAGTCCACTCAAATAAACCAAAGAACCTATCCACCAAATCAGGCCACATTCATTTACAAAGTCTACCATACTTAGAAATCGAACTCGGGCCGAACTCGGACCGAACTCGGACCGAATTGGTATGAAATCAATCAGTTCAATTAGCTCATGATTTCTTGGCTCAATGGTTGAAAATTTGAATTAAATCTCATCCGAATTTTAGCTGAATTATGTTTGCCTACACACTATAAATAGGATTGGAATTCTATATTCCTACTCACTCAACCATTATCAATCTTTCTATCCTATAGTGAGTAAACCCTTAGACCTTAAACTTTTTTATCTCCAAGATTATCTCCCTAGCCTTCTAATGCCAAGTAAAATCTCGGTCTAGAAGTCTACAGAGTTGTAAAGAGCTTGGTTCATCAAGCCCTGTTCTGTGTGAAGTTGCGAGCCTTCGGATCAAAACTCATGGTGTGTGAAGTTGCGAGCCTTCGGATCAAAACTCGTGGTTGTAAGAAGTCGACAAGCCTTTAGATCAAACAAAGCTTGTGATTCACTATTGGTGATTATATTAGATAAAACTCTGAACTTGAGTTCTCGGGAATTGACTAGTCATTTCAGAGAAAAACCAGTATACATTGCGGTATTTGCGTTTGCTCTCTCTTACTCTTACTGCTTTACATTACTGTCTTGCATATACATTATTAATTGGTAGCTGCCTTCACTCTGCGTATTTTTTAATTGGGTAGATTATTCCGCTGCACTCTATTCACCCCCCTATATAGTTGCCATACACGGTCCTTCAATTGGTATCAGAGCTAGTTCTCTTGATATTTGGCTTAACATCCTAAGAGACTTATGGCAACTGTTAGATCTATCCACACCAACAATGGTGAAGGCCAGTCCACAAATAGACCACCCCTATTTGATGGTACTAACTACATATACTGGAAGACACGTATGAGTTTCTATTTAAAATTACTTGATTTTAATCTTTGGTCTGTTTTAATAGATGTATACAAGAAGCCACATAGAATAGTGTAGATGACAACCTTGTAGAGAAACCCCATGATAAGTACACAGACACTAAAAAAAAAGCTAGTCTTGATGCTAAAGCTATAAACGCTCTATTTTGCGCTGTAGACAGAATTGAATTTAACAGGGTCTCCACTTGCGGCAGTTCACACGAAGTATGGAAACTTCTTGAGGTCACTCATGAAGGAACCTCCCAAGTGAAGGAATCAAAAATAGGTCGTCTAACACAAGAGTATGAAGCATTCAAGATGAAGCAAGATGAGATAATCACTCAAATATTTACGAGATTTCTCAACATCGTCAACCCTCTATCATCTCTTGGCAAGGAGTACAGTAATCATGAAAAGATTCATAAAGTACTCAGGGGACTCACCAAGAACTGGAATCCCAAGGCCACTGCAATCATATAAGGGAATGATCTTACCACGATGACCCTCAAGACACTCATAGGTAAGCTGATGACTCACGAGCTGGATCTTAAGGAATTTGAAGAACCCACTCCAAAGGAGAAGACAATTGCTCTCAAGGCGCATCACAAGAAGGTCACAAATTATGACTCTGACGACAATGAATCTCAAGATGAGGAGGTTGATCTGATCACTCGGAACTTCAGGAAATTCCTAAAGATTGAGAGATCAAAGAAGAAGGAGCTTAATGACAACAGTGATGAAGAGCCTATATGCTAAAACTGCAAAAGGCCAGGCCACGTGATGAAAGATTGGTTTAAAGAAAAAAGAGAAAATCGATATGAATAATCAAACAAAGGAGAATTTTCGTCACACAAATATGCAAATATAAGCATCTGGTGTAAAAGTGAAGCTAGTGATTCAGAAGAAGAAATCCCTTGACATGCTGCAAATGTATGCTTAACAACATTCACTAACGAGGTAAAAGATAATCCTTTATTTGAAGAGGTTTCTTATAATGAATTATCTGATGCTTTCAATGGTTTATTTTAAGATCACAAGAAGCTTATGGATAATTATAAGCAAGCCAGAAAAGATATTATATCTTATCAGCTTGAGAATGAAAAGCTTACTTGTCTACTAAATGAAGCTAAAAATTATTCCTCTTCTGATAATTCTGTTTATATCTCCAAACTTAAGCTTAGCTTACAAGAAGCACTTGACTACTTTAATGAAAGTAATCAAGAAAATGCTAAACTTAAGGAGGACTTAAAATAGGAGAAGGAGAAGTACTCTAATGCCTCACTTAAAATTGATGCTCTTACTGCTAAATATGATAATTTATATGCTACCTCTAAAAAGTTAGAGATTAGATTGGGAAAGCAGGTCGTACAGCCTACTACTCAGTCTAACACGAGACACAAGGCTAAACAAAAGAGAACTCACAATAAGACACCAACAAGCAAACCAAATGCTCCATACTATCATGCATATAGAACACAACATACTTCACATAATCATGCATTTTATTACAAATATCCACGCAAGACACGTCACACCACTTCACATACTTATCCTTTTATACCCAACACAAATGCCTATGCTACATGTCATTACTGTGTTTCAAAAGGACACATTTCATATTAATGCAAGAATAGAAAATTGGTTGATATGAATATGTATAAGTGGGTTCCCAAAGCTAACAAATATGGATCCAAATCTTGGATACCAAAGTCTCTGCCTAATGATGTAGGTAGAACGCTTTGTGTCAAAATTTAGTACCAAAAAAAATATTGGTGATTTCAAAGCTACAAAGGTCATCTACCAAGCAATTCTACCAACGTAAGTATGGCCACTTGAGCCACTTTGGTAACATGCTAATTGATTTTTTCTTGAATTGCTATAATTAAAGAATCTAGCATATCTCTTATTAATATCTTTTAGTTGGTATTTATTTAAATTAATGAGAGATGTTATACTGGCATGCTTAGTTAATTTTCTTGTAATTATTTCTATTCAGCATGACTAGTTGATTAGCCTCAGTGATTAGTTCACACTATAGAGTTATTTACTTTCTATTAGTATGACACAATTATCTATGCATGCTTTATATCTTTTAGCAAACTTTATTAGTTAAGAATTAGGATTCTAGATTTCAATGTTGTATGATGTTATAATTAGCATATATACCTATTAAATCTAAATTCTTTAAAGTTAAGATTACTTTTGGTTATAAGCCGAAAGGGCCCTTCTGTCAAAAAGGTGTAAATAGCCTAAGCGACACGGTACTTAAGTATCTTCGGACCACCACTAGCTGGGATCTGACCCCTACAACTAACCCAAGATGATCAACACTTTATTGAATAATGCTTTGTTAAGGTCTATTTACAATTATTTTCATAATACAATAGTAAATCTAAATCCTACTTTTGATTTAAAGTTGACAACTTTTAGTATAGACTGTGACACTATGACTTTTAGTAAGCACTACTGGTTTTACTAACTATTTCTGAACTATGTCACCTAGTTTTAATTTGAGTTTAGACCTCTGACTAGTTGCAATGATATGCATACTTTATTTTCTACTACATGATTGGATGCTAGACTATGATTGAGATATTAGAGAGAAGTTGTTTCGTTGTCTCTTGTATATGACTAAATATGCATATTCATTTATGCTTCTCTTGTATTATTGTTATCCAATGTTTCTATATTAATGTACTGCATCTAATTTCCTACAATTGGTATCTAGTTTCCAATTGGTAAGTATATGGTTATGATATGCATGTCATTATTCTACATATGGTGATATTCTAGCTACTTACTCCTAATTTACCACATGATCATATTATAAGCTTTATGTTACTCACATTGTCTTCATGATATACACTTCATTTGCAGGGGAGCCGTAAACAATATATTTTGACAAAGGAGGAAAAATATGTCAAATATGTGCATATTCGCCAACGTCGTACTACGGGGGAGCTTATGCACATGTAGAAGCTTCGGTAAAGATTTGTGTCAATATCTCCTATTACGGGAGAACTTCTTTTTGATCATGTCAATGGGAGAGAAGTAAGTTTAAGTCTGTAAGTATATATTTAAGTAGTATACGTATAATGATTTGTGCTTATTGTTTTGATATATGCATCGATTTTATTTGTCTTAAACTTAACTGATTTTCTATAATAAAAAATAGAAAGATTGTTGGCCCAATGTTTATGTTGAATTTTTGAATATGGGCAATCGATTAAGTTTAGCATTATGGTAATCGATCAATCACTATATTATCTTCTACTTAAACTCAATATTGTCCAGATATATAATATTTGCTTATGTATATTTTCTTGTTCGTCTAATATGTACTTGCAGAAAGCAATAAGCAAGACAGTAATGGACATATGCTATATGACGATGAGAAAATGACAGTATTATACCAGAAGATTTAGTCCAACCGCCTACGACTTATCTGGAGCCTCGTACCCGGGGGTTCCGCTGCCCGGTCAGCGGACGAGGGTCGAGGGGGCAGCACCCCTCATGGGGGTTTGGGGGCGAAGCCCCTGAAAGGTATTCAGATTCTTAGATCTGATTATCTTTGGATAACTACCGTCAAGGGAAAAAGCGTCTTCAAGTCAGCAGATGTTTCAAAAGTTTGGCGTCATCAGTGCTCTTGGTTTTTATATGTAATCTTATATTTTATTTGAGTCTAGGACTGATGTAAGCTGAGTCGCACTGGCAAATTCAAGTTCCTATACCCAGATACCTAGTCCACTCAAATAAACCAAAGAACCTATCCACCAAATTAGGCCATATTTATTTACAGAGTCTACCATACTTCGAAACCGAACTCGGGATGAACTCGTGCCGAACTCGGTTACCCTTTTGGTATAAAATCAACCAGTTCAATTAACTCCTAATTTCTTGGCCCAACGGTTAAAAATTTGAATTAAAGCCCATCCAAATTCTGGCCAAATTTTGTTTGCCTACACACTATAAATAGGATTGGAATTCTATATTCCTACTCACTCAACCATTCTTAATCTTTCTATCCTATAGTGAGTAAACTCTCAGAGCCTAAACTTTCTTATCTCCAAGATCAATTCCCTAGACTTCTAATGCCAAATGCGATCTCGGTCTAGAAGTCTACAGACTTGTAAAAAGCTTGGTTCATCAAGCCCTGTTCTGTGTAAAGTTGTGAGCCTTCGGATCAAAACTTGTGGTGTTTAAAGTTGTGAGCCTTCGGATCAAAACTCGTGGTTGTAAGAAGTCGGCAAGCCTTCAGATCAAAGCTTGTGATTCACTATTGGTGATTATAGTGGATAAAACTCCGAGCTTGAGTTCTCGGGACTGGACTAGTCCTCTTAGAGAGAAACAAGTATACATCACGGTGTTTGCGTTTGCTCTCTCTTACTCTTATTGCTTTACATTACTGTCTTGCATATACATTGTTAGTTGGTAGCTGCCTTCACTCTGCTTATTTTTTAATTGGGTAGATTTTTCTGCTGCACTCTATTCACCTCCCCTCTAGAGTTGCCATACATGGTACTTATATATATATATATATATATATATATATATATATATATATATATATATATATATATATATATATATATATATATATATACATTAGTATAGACTCTACAATAATACTATAGTATAATACCTTGACCTATATATATATATATATATACTCTACAATAGCACTATAGTATAATACCCTGACCTATACTAATGTAACACACTGATACCTTACCTCAATTCACTTACCTTATCCTTGCATACACCTTAATGTATAACTGATACCTTGGTCATCTACCCATTACCTTGGCCTATATTCAATACCTCAACTATGGTCAATACCTTAGTTATTGTTCACCATTAAAGTAAGTTTAATAAACTTTTGCTTAACAACCAACAAAAAGTACAAAAAAATTCTAGACAGAAAATCTAAGTACAATATTTTTGATATGAAAAATATGACGGTGGAGATCGAGTACTGCAGCGATTATTTTACTCCGTTAACGGTCCGATAAGGGAATGATGTATGCTCTCTTCTTTTCTCTCTTTCCCTCTCTCTTGAGCTTGTGTACACGTACGTACCTTACCTGGAGGGGTATGGTATCTGGAAAAAAAAAACCCAGCCTTTTGGAACATCCAAGTTGCTCCTATTTATAGCCATCATGTTGATGGGCTATAGGTGACGTATATGCTTCTGTTTGGTGGCCGCAGGGGGCTCCATCAACAAAATACTGTTGTAACTGTAGCCGCCTACCATATACAGGATGCCACGCTGCTTCGGTTGGGATCTTATGTTTGATAAGATCTCGGAGTTGTTTTTAACTCCTTTGTATGCGTGACTCGGTCAGCTGGACACGTAATCAACACTAACTGTGTGAAGATCTTTTCGGTTGTAACAGATAGATCTTGCAAGTTGAAAGCCGTATAACATATTGACCATATTGCATCTTGGCCGCATATGTGCTCTCCTTTGGCCTTGGTCTTATGGATACTTTGGCCGCATGGCGTTGTGGTCGCATGTATACTCTCGTCTGGCCTTGGTCAAATGAACACTTTGGCTGCATGATGAAGAGGCTGCATATGGCCGTAGCCGCATATGAGGAAACAAGTGGCATGCTACATCTGACGAAGTTATTGATGCACTGATGTGACTTTTTATCTTTTTATGAGTTGATGCATCTCTCATGATTCTTGAGGCGCTCAGAACTTCTGACAGGCATTGGCTGTCTTGTCTGGAAATTTGATGTGCGGCTTCTTTTTTGGCTGTTCTGTCCGCATGTGGATGCTTGAGGGAGTAGTTGCACATAGCATTGCTGGCACATGTAGGTACTAGTTACTTAGTGGCGCATGGCACTACTTGCGTACGGGAATACTAGTTATGAAATGGTCGGTGCATGACACTGGATTATTTTGGTGCATGGAGCTTGATTACTGTGGCGCATGGCCTTTGATTACTGTTGGGCGCAAGATAGAGATGTTTCATGCTTCTAAAGTTATTTAGCTATATTATATATTAGGCCCTAAGTATAATTTATATATACTCATATATAATAAGTATCTTAGTGTATCCTATTAATACACTAATATCTTAGGATACCTACACCATATACTTATTACCTTGGTATATGACTAGTACTTAAACCTATCACATGTGCCAAGTTTATTTCAGATATTTACTTAAACTATTTAAAACTGATACCTTGTATCAGACATCCAAGTATCACTTACACTACACCTAGGTATACCTGAACCTATCGCCCACCTATTCACATACACTAAATAAACTCAACCTTGGTACCCAAGGTAATACCCCTCCTTGGTATCACTACTGTGCAACTTGACCCCTCAATATGCACACTGACACCAACAATTCCTCACTACCAACACCCCTTGATACACTCACTGACCCTCATCTAATCCCCTTCATTCACTGCACCAGTACACCCATCGACTCCCTCAAGAAAATAACTCAAATCCTAATTCTTCACATCTCTAAACACTCTACTCAATAAAAACTGAAGGTAAATTCCCCCTCTGCCCCAGATCTAAAAAACCCCTGGCTGCTTATGGCCTCTTAAAGTGCCTTCTATTGTTGCTCTCTGATATTAACCTCCCAACCAGAGCACAGGCTCAAACTACCCTACTGCTGAACATGGAATCTCCCTGCAATGGCAATGCCTATAGCAGCACACTACCCTCATCGACTCCCTCAAGCACACACACACAATTACCTGGACTGCACATATTGCAACTTGCTGTGCATGCTTGCATCTACTGCACATGGAAATCGAGCTCCTATTGCCTGCACTTGAGCTCTTCCAATGCTGTACTAACTAGACAAAAATCCTACATTCCACACTCATACATTCTAATACTAACAAATATAGACACACGGATACTCTCACGCATCATGGTATTGATCTTAACTTAGACACTAACCTATACTTATGATACTTAAACACTAATATTGTAGGATACACTCATACACGCACTGTGAGTTATGATACTCAAAGCTCCCCCTATCCTACACTGAACTGAGCACACACTCCCCTGCACCAGTGTGCAACACATCACACACCACACTAACACACTCACAAAATACTATACTCACTAGTACACATACCTAATATTGGCACACTAGTACACAAATACTAAGTCACACCAAAACACACACATCTAAGATACTCTCATGTATCCATACAACACCACTCTCAACACACCCTAGCACAATCTTATTATCAAACACCTAGTGTGCACTCTAGTGCACCACACTATGACACTCATGATACACCCCTCAAACACTACGATACTCTACCAACCACTATGATACCATTCTCTAACACCATAAAACACCCCAATAACCATTATATATATATATATATATATATATATATATATATATATATATATATATATATATATATATATATATATATATATATATTAAAGAGTGGTTGACACTAAGGGGACCCCAAAATAATAGAAACACCAATCATAACCATGCGTATCATAGCATTTCATGATACACACACCTCGTATCCAATTATAGACACGTATCACTAACACAACATGAATCACCCTCTAAAATCATTGAAAAAATATTTCATCAAATACCTAGTGGTCCAAATTCGGATTTCTTTCGATTTGGCCACAAAAGTCAATGTAACTTTCTTCATAGGCCTTCTATGAACCTAGTTCTTTTTCCTATGGGTAGCCCTTGGCCAAGGGAAGGTCCCTAGGGGTCTATTACACTATTTTAACCATGAAATTGATTGGGAATATAATTTACCTATTGGGAGATGGATTTCCAATGTATCACACTAAAAGGACACAATGTAATGAATGGACACTTTCTTCTAGTTAGTTTTCTTCCAATATTTTCTTCTTGCTATTCCAAACTCCTATGCCTCCATGGAATGAAAATGAGAGGGATGAGATTTGGGAATGGGTGATTAGGATTTGCTCCCAAATTTGGAAAATAATTAATTAGGAAAGCAAATGGAGGTTATTAATGAATAAATAGACTTATATAGCCTCCTAATTGGGTTAGGGTTAGGTTAAGGAATATTTGAATTGATTTAAAGGCCCCTATCATTCTCTCATGAATAAGATCAACTAATCCTATAAAATAAATATTCTATTCTTGAGTCTAAATAGGTTTAATAGACTTAATCTAGTCATGACTAACTAATTACTCAAGTCAAATAGTCTAAATTCAATAACTAACCCATTCTCCTAAACTAATTCGTTAAACCATGACTAACTATTTAATTGAATCAATGGGTCAAGTCAAATCTAGTTAGATCCACTAATGTCAGATCCAATAAATAATTTAGTATACTAACCAATAAATAAAATACATTATATAAAAACTAAATACAATCTATGAATAATATAAAATGACAAAAATATTTTTCTTCGGGAACTAGGTAGTTACAATGCTCTACGCATGTGGAAAACGAAGGGAATGATGGAGATATTCTCTCGACAAAATAGATTTTTCCTGATCAAGTTTGGATTAGCTGAGGATCTTGTTAGAACATTAGAAGGGGGACCGTAGACTTTAGATGGCAGATTGGTGGTTCTTCGTAGATGGCAACCGAAGTCTAACTTCGAGCGGGAGACATTTTTTGCAGTGCATATATGGATCCGATTTCCATGGCTTCCACCACAATTATGGAAGTCCTCCTCCATTATGAAACTAGCTAGCTTGGTGGGTACCCCTATTCGCTTTGATGGTGCTACATCGAGAAGACAGAAAATAGAGTATGCAAGGGTACTTATGGAAATTAGGGCTACGGATGAACTGCCAAGGATGATAGGCCTAGTTCTGCCCAATAGAGAAATACTGGACCTTAAAGTGGATTATGAATGGGTGCTTCCATCCTGCTGTAACTGTCTAAGCTTTGGCCATCTTGCTTGTGAGCACCCTAATTTTTTTCATAGGGTTAGTTCGGTAAATAATAATAATTTTTTTATTTTAATATTTTTTCGATAATTTAATTGAACTTTGGAAACCAACCCCCATGGTTTTAAGATCTTGAGTGCAACACTAGCCTTTCCCTTCCAACCAACCTAGCATGCTCGACTTAGACGAGTCAAATTAGGCTCCTGCCCTGACTGTCCCTCACAAATTCGCAATCCCATGCCTTATTTTGGTCGCACAACTTTTACGACACAATTACGAGAAAACAGTGATTAATTAATCCTTTTGTCGTGGCGTACGATTTTAACACGCCATCCCAACCCATTGATTCCAACTAAATTTATGTTATTAGCTTAACCAGTCCTATTACGCACATGACACTCGAGTTGCGCTATTCGAACCCCCTACATGCTCGTAATTTAATATTATGTAAAAAATAGAATTTATGAATTTATTTAATTAATTTAATATTCATTAATATTTGGTAAATACCTTTTTAATTAATATAAATTGGGTTATAAATTATTGTTGGAGGAAATATAAATTTTCTAGAATTTTTCCAAGTGCCTAACTATTTTTGAAAATTTTTTGTGTTTAATTATTGAATAAATAAAAGAAAAAAAGAAAAAAAAGAAAAGAAAAGAAAAGAAAAGAAAAGAAAAGAAAAAGAAAATGAAATAAACCCATTAACCCATTAACCATAGGAAGAACGTTTTCTCTAGAGAAAACGTCATTCCAAAGGGCGTTTTCTATTTTTTTTTTTGGCTCACTCTCACTCTCTGCGTTCTCTCTCACTCTCTGCGCTCTCTCTCTCACTCACTCTCTGCTCTTTCTCTCTACCCTTCTCCCTTCCTCTCATCTCTATCTCTCTGCGCTCTCTCTCTCTCACTCACTCTCTGCTCTCTCTCTCTCTCACTTACTCTCTGTGCTCTCTCTCTCTCTCTCTCTCAACCCTCTCTTACTCTCATCCCTCTCTCGCTCTCTCTAACAACTCTCTCTCTCTCTCTCTCTCTCCTCTCTCTCTCTCTCTCTCTCAACTCCCTCTCTCTCTCTCTCAACCATCTCTCACTCTTATCCCTCTCTCCCTCTCTGTCACTCTCAACCCTCTCTCACTCTCCTCCCTCTCTATCACTCTCATCCCTCTCTCCCTCTCTTTACTCTCTCTCCCTGTCACTCTTTCCTCTGTCACTCTTTTTTTTCTGTACGCTATCTACACTAAAGCTAATACATGCACACACACACTAGGTAACGTCTATCTGCACACTAGGTAACATTCAATTTTGTAATATTAAATTTGTAATATTTAAATTTAATCGGTTAGTATACTAGGTAATACTAGTTTATATACAATAGGTAACATTCAATTTGTAATGTTTATATTTTAATGATTAAATTTAGCTTATATATATGACTCATGCGTGTTTTGTATATCTCATTTACTATTACTCTCTTCACCATACTTTTCTCATACAGGAAATAACTTACAATCGGTGAATTCAGAAGGCAAATTCAAGTCAGAAGATACTTTCATCCATTATCTCCTACCATTTTCGCCTAAGCTATTTCCTGACATACCTCTGTAAGTCTCAATTCAGACGAAAGTTTGTGACTATGGATCAAAATTTAGTAATAATTTACTACCATGGAGGTATACTAGATAGATTATCTTACCATGGGGGTAATACTCATCTTATAACCACTTATCAAAATATCACATTAGCTAATTTGCGTAGTATTATTTGTGATAATTTTTTCATAAGTTATGAATTTACAATAAGGTAATTTTATAAAGATGCATTGATAATAGTAGATTGTGAAGAAATGTAGAATTTTATTATTTAAAATAATTTAGTTTCATCTTGTATTAAAATTTATATCATTCCATCACTAGAAAATATCGACACAACTATCATTTCAAGTAGTCAACATTTTTGTGATAACCAAGATTTCAATGTTGGTCCTAGTTGTATAAATCACACTGAAATTAACTCTGATACTGAAAACAAAGATGTTGACGATGAAAACAGTGATAATTTGGTTGAAAATTTAGATTATTATTTAGATGATAATGATGTTAATGTACCTGTTTACATTCCCGTGTTAATTGTTGTTAGATAATTTGATTCTCCTCAGGATTTTTGAAATTTTATTTGTGACCTAGCAATTAATTTAAATTTAGTTGTTCATCTAAACATAACAATCATCAAAGAATAGTGTATACTTGTGATTCTCCAAACTGTTATTGGAGAGTATACACTAAAGCTAATTGTGATGGTAGTACATTTAAAATTCATACATTTGAATGTAGACATTCATGTTTAGATAAATTTACAGGAGGACATTATCCACTAACCACCACTGCATGGGTAAGAAATAAAATAATTGATAAAATTAGAGATAATAACTCGTATAGTCTGGCACACATTGTACACGATATACTTAGAGAACATCGGATACATATTATATATTCCAAAGCTTGGAGAGCTAGGAAACTTGTATTATCTGATATTAACAACAGTTGTAACGCCCCGCTCCAAACGGTTACTTATGGAACACTTTCTACTTTGACTCGGTTGAGAATCGAGTCTCGAAAAAACCTTACCGCCAAATTAACACGGACGAAATCCAATAAAAACTTCCAAATGATGGAACGACTTCTATTGAAATAAGTCCAAGAGTTTTCGTTTGTTGCTTTGCTTCTTGGTTTTGTGTTGCTTTGTGTTTTGTCTTGCTTTCGATGACTTAGTTTTCATGATTTTGCTTTTCTCGCTTTCGTGTTCTTTTCAAAACGTAAGGGAAAGAGATCGAAGTATGCTAACCAAGTATTGTTGCAATTTCAGGACGCATTACCAAAGAGTGAACGTTGCATAAGGCTTCCCATCATCTCGTTCGATTCAATCGGTGAGTGGCTTAGGCCCTTCGATGAATCCTTCAGTTCACACGCCTTAATAAAATGATCTCTAGTCTGCACAAGTTACTTGTTCCTATACAATGTTGCCTCACTAAATAAAACAAGCTAAAAGAGATGAACTGCATGCTTGATTTTATATATATAAAACTGTTGCTAATGTTTGTTCAAACAGATGTATATATGTTCCTTACTCATATGCTGCATAGAGATATTTATAAGAACCTCATATAAGTTACGAAAGAATAGAATTAAAGATATATGGAGATATTCCCTTATAGTCTAAACCTGCTGCATAGTAAGAGTTTATATGATAGAGTTGCATTCTATGCATTGGTCTTAAGACAACTTGTGCACAAGAAGAGATCCCACGAACGGTTCCCGGGGCACTGGGGATTGTTCGCCCTGGGGGGGATTAGAGGAACACCCTGAGGCAAAGAAGCCCTCGCGATCATGGAGGTGTTCACGTCTATAGAGAATGGGTTTTTCCATGGACCATCCTATAGTTAGGTCACATGATAAGTCATCTCTTATATGCACACTTGACACTTGATGCCAACACAGATGCATGAGTTTACTCATATATGCAAATTGTTGCTAACTTGTGTGTCAGCCGCTCGGCCGTGGGTAAGAATTATCATATGCATATGCTATCTATCGTCTATGTTTCCTTGCATGAATTTTTAAAAAAAAACTAGACAACTAGAAAGTTCACCTAATAATGCTAGCTTCACTTGCTTGCTTAGTGTGGATTTTCTAGGTGAGTGAGTTTGGCCACGGTCGCTCACCAGTACATGTGCTAGTACTGACCCATGTTTGTGGGCAAATATTCAGGTACTGGATGCGAAAGCTTGGCGAGCATTCTGAATCATTGTTTGTGCAACCTTTCGAGGGACTGTGCTCGTGCTGCTTCTTTAGCTTTCCTCTCTAGTGGGCATCTCCTCTTCTGCTAGATATTTTGTTATTTTGGTTCTACTAAAAGGATGTAATATGTGGGCGTTGTGGCTAATTTTGGGAATGTAAAGAGTTGTAATCCTTCTAAGGCATATTTTGTAACTCAGTCAAGCAAGCACTTTGTAATCCAAATCTTCAAGTATTTAATAAAAGAAAGTATTTTGTGTTCCTATCAAATGTGTTCAACTTTGGTTCTCTGTATTTATATTTCTTGCCAATATATGTATATTTTCGTCTGATTTGTGTCTTGTGTAGGTACTTTGCTTGGTGCAAGCACAACTTAGGCTTACACGACATCGCGTCTAAGCGAGGACAATCGGTTCCGTAGTGATCAAGCGAGGACGATCGTCCCTTACATGACCGGGGATGCGACAACAGTTACGTTGATGCATATGGTAGTCTTAAGAAATATTATTTTACAATTATGGAAATGTGAAACCCCAATTTTTTTTAATAAACCGTATTAGTTATTTTAATTAATTAATTATTTTATTTATAGTAATTATGTGCTAAATAGAGAAAATAGATTTTATTTAATTTTTATTTGAGGTGTTTATGCATCTAGGAGGTTTTTGGAGCCATTATAAATTTTTCCTAATTTATTTCATGTAGGAGACCTATGGACAGTTGCTAGCTTAATGGTGTGCACAAATATAATTTCTAGAAATTTTTAGGTATATATATGTATATATATAATTATATATATATATATATACATATATATTAGTTAATTAGAATAAGAAAAAGAAAAAGAAAAGAAAAGAAAGGATAATGGGTTTGGATCCTTAATGGATCCAAACCCAAACCCAAACCCGCAACCCACCCCAAACCCAAACCAAAACAACAAACTAAGAAACTAAGAAAGAATGAAAGAAAGTAAGAAACAAAAAAAGAAGGAAATGAAACAGCAGCAGCCGCTGTTTCATTAACCCCCCCTCCCCCCCCGCGGTTTTCAATCCCGCCGACTCTCTTCTCTCTCTATATATACTTCACACTCCCCAAACCCTAACCCTATTCCACCACTCCAGCCACCTAGCTACGCCGCCCTCGACCGTTGGACCTCCGACCTGTCGTCGTCGCCAGTCAGCGATCCGCCGGAGCCGCCCCACGCCGCACGCCGCGCGCTCGCGAGCATCGCCCCGCAGGAAATTTCAGCAACGTACCTGTGTTCCCGCTCTGTTTCCCGTGCCCTCGTTCAACCAAACTCGACCCCGTCTTCGCCGGTATGATCCTCACCTATCTCCCTTCCATATTTGTATGTTAGTCCATCTCGAACCACGCGCAAACCTAGGTAAAAATCCACGTCAAGTCGAGAAAAAACTACGACATTTAAATCTCAGAAAAATCTGTTGCAACCACCCCTGTTCTCGGATTTGTATCTCCCACCACAGAGATCTGAATCCGATTTTTCTTGTTGGTATGCGAAGACCACCTAACCTAGTTTATTTTTTGTCAAATATAATATTTTATTTGTTGTTGTATGTTAAAATAAATTAGGTAGAAAAACCCAAAAACTTACTTTTTCTAAATTTCAAAAATTGTGAAACGGAGCGCGTCCCGCCAAACGGGACCACCCCGCTGTGTACCAAGTGTACCAAAAGGTGCGTGCAGTATACCCGGACATGTAGAAATTCGCAAAAACTGATTTGGACGCGTGTGCGCGTCGAAATCAGCCGGTATCCATAGCAAATTTCCAGTGTATCGACTTTTACAAAAGTTATGCGCATTTTGTGCACGCTCGTCAGAATACGGCAAAACTTGTGCTCCTGGACTCGTGGTATTGCGCTGGTCCTGTGACCCAATTTTTACGCAATTCTGAGACAGTTGACCAAGTCGCCAATTGGCAGGCCTCACAGTTAACTTTTTGGGCAAAATTATGTTCGGCTCATCAGAATCCACATCTGGACATACCGTTGAGTTTGTACTGACATTTAGAGTTTGTTTGACCTATAATTTGTCCTTTTTAGAGACCTTTACCCTTGGCACGCTTTTCGGTGCAAGGTGGCCCACATGTGGACCCCACTTTAGCCCGAAATTACCGTTTTGCTCCTGTGTCCAAATTGGACGAAAGGGTAGTATTTTCTAGCTATTTCGCTTATTCTGGAAACGTTGGTGATGTTTATTTCAGCATCCGGAGACGTTCATTCTGAGGCCATAGTTTTTGACTCTTGGTGTTTGACATCTGGACGATACATTTTGTAGCTCTCTTGCCTTGTTGTACTATTTAAATTCAGTTGTTTTTAGTTACATATTTATTTATTTTAATATTATATAACTGTGCGCGTCCGAGAGAGACTCGGGTGCAGTCAACGAATGCGTTGACGTTAGGACTTGTGTCTGACCTAGAGTCTAGTAGACCCACCTAAAGTTATGGAGTTATTGGTATGACTCCCCAGGTCTTGACACGTATCATTACACGTTACAGAGTGAGTTTATGTAGGGACGCGTGCCTCATGCGCGACTGGCCATCAGTGTGAGCAACACGTGTAACGGTATTTAGCTAGTTATTTATTTCTATAGAGACTTGCATCATAGTACGAGATGTCCATGTCGTGTTCACGACTTGTATATCTACATTGGGCGGGGAGGACCACTAGTAGGCGTATAGGACACCCACTCCTTCTATACAGATACCGCACTCGACGGAGTGATACGGACGTATATATATATATATTGCAGATACCACGTTCTTTGGAGTGTTGGGCGTCACTTGTTATTTTTGCAGATACCACACTCTATAGAACGTTGGACGTTATACTATTTCAGATGTCATGCTCCTCGGAGATGGACGATTGCAGAGTGCCCATGTTCTGGGGGCATATGTGGCATATACTAGTCAATCACGACGATTGGCAAATTACGTCAGCATTAGTCTAGCCTACACTTTCCCTACGCACTAAGCTGTCATCAAATTGCATTCACTTAGATGGTTAGCACACCCCCTTTATTTATTCAGTATTTACTTTATGGCATGCTTCTATGTATCTTGCTATGTCCCTCTAAGGACCTGGTCCCTTTTCAGGTGTAGATGTTCATGAGTATTCGCAGGAGCGCAGATCCGGACTGGTTGCTTCTATTCCGAGGAGGTCTTTCCTTCGAGCCTCGTGATTAGTAGGGATGTACTTATATTGTTGTGTTGTTTTTATATTCTATTTCGGCAGTGGATTTGTTTCCATCCGACTGTCATTCTTTAGATACTTTATATTGAGATCTAGTTACATGGTTATTGGTTATTCATTTATATTTGATTTCTGTGGATGAGATTTAGATTATACCCTGTGACTTGTGATTGTTTTACCACTTGTGAATTATTGTTCATTATACAGCGTACACATGTATTATGGTTTCTATATATTGGAGTTGCCATATACATGCGGCTGGCAAGCTTACGTGTCATAGTCCTAGGTATTTTGGGACTGGGGCGTGACAGAAAACAAATTCCGGTAGCATTTTTTTTTTAAAATAGTAGAAAATAATATCTTTAAAGAATATTTATTTGTTTCAAGGTTTGTATGGATGGTTTCTTTAGTGGTTGTTTACCTGTTATTAGTATTGATGCTACTTTTCTTACATCTAGATTCTAAGGTAATTTATTTGTTGCTTGTGCTCACGATCTAAACTATCAACTATATCATATTGCTTATTGTGTTGCTGAGAATGAAAAAAACTAAGTCGTAGACATAATTTTTAAACTGTTTGAAAATGTATTTCGAAACTTATTTTGAATGGTGGGATAGTATTTTATTTATATCTGATAAGCAAAAAGGATTAATTCGTGGAATACGAACAGTTTTTTCAAACTCTTCCTACTTTTTTTGTAATCAACATTTTAAACAAAATTTAAAAAATTAGTGTCCTCGTACACCGATATATCTACAATGGTTAGACAAACTTGCCCGGTCTTATAATGAGGTTGATGCGAATGATTGGATCGAAATAATAAAATTTGCTGATGTAAATATTTTCAATTGGATTGTAGGGTCAAACGATAAAAATCGTGATTTTTCTCACTGGATAACAGCTTATGCACCCTGTCCACGATTAGATATTAATACTTCAAAAATTGTTGAATATTTTAATAATTGGATTAAAATTTTGTATGACAAACCAAAATCAACATTGCTTGATGGTATTAGAGCAAAAATAATAACACTTCACGACAAGCATCGAACAAATGCTGAAAAGATGGAAACCAAGTTTTGTCCAAGGACGATGAACACTATGGCACGTATTAGGCGAGAGTCACACCATTTTCAGTTATTGTGTTTTAATAACAATAAATTTAAAATATGGGATCATGAAACAAGTAAATGTTATGTGGTTGAATTAGACCGTAAATGTTGTACATGTGGTCGGTGGCAACATACTCTACTACCATGTGAACACACTTGCTTTACATATCATTCTTCTAACGTACCAGTTGAAAGTTATTATCCTGTTGAATTTTCTATTGCAACACTTAGAGCTGTATACATGCCATGTATGAAACTGATTTCAGTCCCCTATACTCCTCAAAGTGAACCGATAAGAGGTCAAATTGGAGTACCACTTCTTGGGCATAGAGCTGGCAGACCAAAGAAAAATCGTATAATGACAAGAGAACCGTCGACAAGAGATCTTCGTTGCAGTAATTATGGCGGGCTGAGACACAATAAAAGGAGTTATAGAAACCAACCGAGGCAGTGATTATTATGATTGTATCTTTTTAGAGTAATTATGATTCTAATTTTACGTTGTTATAATATTGTAATTGAAGTTGCTGAACTTTCGAATAAAATAAACATCATATTACTGAAATTTAAAGACCAACAAAATATTGTAATATATTTATTTATGGAGATCAACAAAATTACTATCCTCCTCTGCCATCCATTCTATAATATCTACGATCTACTCGCCTAATACCTAGCATATCTCTCATTTTCTCTGTACCTTCCGGTGGTGAAAAATATAAATGGGAGTCTGGATCAAGGATGGCTGAGCCAAACAACGAAGTTCCAGTCTCCTACAGGTAATAATTCCAATCCCAATCATGAGAAGCAACTTGTGGCGTGGCATCGTAACTCTTGTATGTGCCCTCGTTGCTCTAGGATGTGCTTTCGTAACTCTGGGATGTGTCATTGTCATGCTGTAGCCTGCCCTCGTAAGGTTGTGACATGCTAGCGTAAGGCTGGGTATATCCCTCGTAATGTTGTGGCATGCCAACGTAAGGCTGTGACGTGCCAACGTAAGGCTGCGAATATCCCTCGTAATGCTGTGGCATGCCAACATAAGGCTGTGACATGTCAGCGTAAGGCTGCGAAGTGCCATCGTAATTGTTACGCCCCGGTCCTGCAGGGGTCCGTTAGTCCTCGTTTGGTCCCTATGGAACCGATCGTCCTCGCACGGGCGTGATACCGTGCAAGCCTTAAGTGCGGTTGCACAAGGCCAAAACTTTGAACAAGGGCAAGTAAGCTATTCAAGACAGGAGCAACAACACATATATATTACAGAAAAGTAAAGAACACAATGGCATTTGAAAATAAGCTCTTTATTGATAATCGAAAGTGTTACAAGCGGCACATGGCCGAGGTTACAGATCGCTCAAGCACTCTTTCTCTCGATTACAATAACACTGTACCATACATTATGTCCCTCTATACAAAAGCAACTCAAAGCAATCTTGATACGGCTCAAGGCATCGACTCCAGATTTCTGGTTCCTTGGGATGAGGCACGGCTATCGCTTCCTCGGACGATCAAGCACCTGAAACCAAGCAAACTGTTGGTGGGTCAGCACTTTTATAAGTACTGGTGAGTATAAAACAACTAAACAGAAGCTACACCCCCTGAAACCCATACTAAGTAATCATGTGGCAAAATATTACATTACTAGTGATCTTGCTAGTTTTTACCTAAATTTATTTCATGCAGCTCAGGATTATAGTCAGATTATATCTTTTGGAAAACACAACTTTGAAACCAGTTTTACATATTCAATACACACAAGCAAGCTATAGAGGCAATATTCTATCGTACAGTGCACATCATGTATTGTGAGCCATATTCGATACTCTTAGGAACAAGGTTCTCTAGTGGACTATTTATCTCATATCAAGACAAGTATTCCAAGTGGACTATTCAACTCGATGCAATAGGGCAGCAACACACTCAATATAAAAATAGATGGATCACATTTAGCATAATTTATAAGGGACATAAGAAAATATAAGTGATCACTTATTAAGTGATCCTTACCCATAGCCGAACGGTTATCCCTGCAACAGACATACAAGTTAGCAACAATTTGCATAAACATATTGTCAGTACCACATTTTCTAGGAAAGGGTATTTTAGACTTTTCCTATTTAATTAAATATTGTTCATGGTAAATAATTATTTGTTGTATTATTTAATTATTGTTAGATGTTATTTAATTATTTTGGACTTATATTAGTGGACTCAACTAGTTTAGTTTGGACCCATGGACCAACATGAATTAATTAGTTAGACTTGGCCCATTTAGAAAGCCCATGGTTAAGGAGATGGATTAAATTAATTAAGTGATTAGACTAGAAGCTTCCTTCCTTAATTATTTCTTCATGAGAGGCCCCAAGGGGTACATTGGACATTTTATAATTGCTTGGGGAGGGGGGCATGGCCGGCCTATATTAGGAGGGGGGAATTTCTCTCTCCTCTCATTTTCATTCCAAATCTAGATCTAGAATTTTCCACTACCAAATTCCCTCCATTCCCATTCCAATTCCCTACCAAATTCATTCCAAATTCTTCCCAATTCACCATTAGAAAGTTGAGAAGCAAGGATCTAGAAGGAGGAAGCAAGGATCTACAAAGAGGAGTAAGGATCTACAATTTGGAAGCAAGTTCATCTCAATTGGAGGTTTCATTGGGAATCCATCTCCTAATAGGTATAATTCAGTTTTTCCCATTAATATAGCTTCTAAATCTGAGATTTAATCATGTGAAATCAACCTATATGTATGTACTACCCATAGGACTTTGTTTTGTATTCATAGGAGACCCATGGAGAAAGTTATGGTACTTTTTGTGTCAATTTTGTTGGAATTCCGAATTTACATTTTGTTGTGTGTGTCAATTGATCCTATAGATCAATTGGACATGTGCTTATGTGTTTGGGGCTAGTATCGTGTCCATAATTTGGATACTTGTGGTTCGTATCCCAACTATTTGGTGATACGTGTCATTTGGGGGTTTTCCTCCGACACGGGGCTTTGAACATGTCGTATTTTGATACGGACACATAGATCTACTTTTGACACTTTGATTTATTCATAAATATTATTTGTGACTTGTTTGTGTCCTTCGGGGTGCATTTGGTTGTGTGTTGGACTCGTGTCGCATGCGTATCCTAGATCTAGTGGGATACGGTGTGGTACTCTCCAATTGTATGAATTTTTGCATAGATCTAATTATGTATGGTTTAAATTTTTCAATTAAAATTAGTAAATATATATAGATATTATATATTTATTTTTGTGTATTTATTATGATATTGTAGCATAGATCTATATATTTTTGGGTGCTAATGTGATGTACCAATATATGTATGTAGCTTTCTTGTATGCAATTATATATGTACTTATGTTAATAAATAAATTATACATAAATGATTTATAAAATATATTTATATGTTTAAATATGTAATTATATTATTTATAATTATTATGTAATTATTTGTATATTAATGTATATATTTTAGGTGTGCTTCTAGCCATGTAAAATATGTACCTTAATATGTGCTTTGTGTTTAGTATTTATTAAATATTTAAATATATAAGTTTATGTGTATATATATATATATATGTATATATTTATATTAATTGTTTTATATATATAGATATTGCTTTATATATTTGTGTTATATATATATATATATATATATATATATATATATATATATATATATATATTACTTTTGGTAACAATGAGTTTAATGACAGTAAAACTGTCATTATTCGGCCGGATACAGCAGCCGCTGTAGCCTTCGGGCATTTAATGACCATTCTGTCATTAAATGCAGCAGCGGGAAAACACAGCGGTTTTTTGCGACGAATTTTCTGCAACAGTTTAACTATCAGCAAATCCAAGGCAACAGTGGTTTACTATTCGGTTTTTCTGTGACAGTTCTTCTGTGACAGTCAGACTGTCACTATAAGTCTATTTATATATATTTTTGTGTTTTAGCTCACTATTTTCAGTGACGATTTGGCAGATTTAATTTATATATTATATATTATATTTGTATATATATATATGTATATATATAGGTGTTTTTGTGAGGTATAATACTAATAATAATATATTATTTTAATTGTATAAATATTGGTTTGTATATACATTATTTAGAGTGTGCATTAATTGTATTATTAGTATTCTTTGTGTGGGTATCATTTAGGATCTAATTTTGATTTCCTAAATTGTTGTATTTTATTTCTATATTATTTTATATAGTTTTCTTGTGAGGTTGACCTTGGTTTGACCATGTTTGACTTTAGAGTTGACCATAGTTGACTTTTGACTTAGAATTGATTTACTGACCTAGAAGTTGACTAGTTTGACTTGTTCTCTTTCCGGGACCTTGTATTAATGTGGTATTCCATATCTAGGTCTTCGAGGTACCGAGTCAGACATCTGTGAGACTGTTCTTTGGACTTCAGGCGAGTACATTCTCTGATAGTTTCTCATTTATGATATCCTCTATGTTCGTTGTATCTAGTGTAGATATACATGTTTCTCTTGACACTATGGTTACACGGATTGGTATATCCGGATCTCGTCATGAGATGTTATTCCTTGGTATATGGTGTATATGGTGCACGTATTGTTTCATTGGTTATCTTGTACATGTACAGACACCGATTTTCGGGAGGAGTCGCTCTCTTCTTGGGGAATCTAGTGCCATAGCATACCGTGGTTGGATCTATTATATCAGTCGGGGGTGGGGAGTATTAGTGTAAATATGTGATCAAATCCCTATTGAATAAAGTACTGGTAAGCGAATAGTGTTGATCATGCACCGCACGTATGATTAGCCAGGCCGCATTGCATCTTGCCCAAGCCGATCACATGTTAAGCTAGTACTCACACACTTAGTCATTAGTATTCTTATTTCATTGGCATATTGTTCCCTATTGTATTTATTTCCAGTATTTCCTTATTATACATATATCTCTCCTGTCTATTGTGCATCTTGTTTATCCATAGCTATTTACTGTTACATAGTTTTTATCATTGTTTGAGAACTGCTGTTAGGGTTGTACTCTGCTCCTTTCCTGACTGGATATATTTTTTTCAGATGACACTGAGGAGTACCCTACCTATTATGGACCCCAGGATGTTGTGGGTTTAGATTCTGAGACCCTGGCTCAAGAGGGACTTATCCCAACTGAGACAGTTGACCCTGGAGTTGTAGCTTTGTAGCTTTGTAGTATTCTTTTGTACTGGATTTGTCTCCAGCTTATTTCTGTATTTCTTCAGACTATTGATGTATTATTTTAGACTCATGAGTTGTATTGTGACTATTCTATTCTTATCTGATTCGTATTCATTCTATCTTAGTTCTGTAATTGAGTATTCTATCATTATTGGTGGTTCATTATATTGTTAGATAGTTTATCTAGACAGCGTTCTACCGCCGATTCTGCGGCGTAGGCTGGGCGTTGTTTCCGACTAGTACCCTTACTCCGGGTGCGGGTCGTGACACATTTTTGGTGGTGGCCCATGCAGGTCTAGCTTCACAAGTATGTGATGTCGTGGTAGTGTGACAACTTAGTTGTACTACTGCGAGCCTGCAATAGGATATAGGATATAGGCTGAGATACTCAATCACATCTAGGAAAATTCTTTTGATTCAACTATTCTCCTTTGACATTGATACTTGATCCCTTAAACTGTCCTTTCCTTGATATCTTACATCTTGTGCCATATTGATTCTTTCTTTCGCTTTGTCTCAGGATGCCGCCTAAGACTAGATCACAGCAGGGGAGAGCAGTTTCTGAGAGCTCTGCGACATCCCGAGGGCCTGCACCAGTCACTTCTCCGGTGATTGGAGTGTCAGCTGCTTTCGGAGGTCCACCACCTACTCAGAGGACTGTGCCAACTGTATCTGAGGGGCTTCCACCTCCACCTCCTATGCCAGCAGAGGCGTCACAGATGTTTACACTGTTTCGTGAGATGCTCGAGGCACAGAGGGCTCAGTCAGAGGCACATCAGAGGCAGACCGACGTTCTACGGCAGGGCATCGAGAGTGCTCATCAGCTTGCTCGTACTGTAGTTGAGAGAGGAGTTCCGGTCCAACAACAGGTTGTTCCTCAAGTTGCTCAGCTTCGGCCAGGCAACATTCAGGACTTCAAGAAACTGGAGCCTAGGGTTTTCAAAGGGACGGAGGGCATCGTCTATGCTGATGATTGGCTCGAGGACATTGAGCGTCTTATGAGAGTGTCCCGTCTTTCTGAAGATCTGAAGGTTGAGGCGGTAGGACTTCAACTGTTCGACGTCGCTCGCACTTGGTTCAGGAATGAGCCGGTTCTGGTTGACGTAGGATAATCTTGGGAGGTATTCAAGGACCTTTTCAAGAAGAAGTTTTTCGCCCGGATAGACATGCTTGACTTGGGGAGACAATTTGAGAGTCTCATTCAGGGGAGCATGTCTGTGGAGGAATACGCTGCGGAGTTCGGCAGGTTGAGCCGATTTGCAGAGTATCTGGTGAGAGAGCCGGAGGTTCGAGCTATTCGTTTCCGTGAGGGTCTAAACTGGGAAGTGAAGATTCTTATTCCGTCTTTTTATGAGACATACTCGGAGATACTTGCGGAGGCACGCAAGGTTGAGCGGGATCTGGGTTTGAAGACCAAGAGAGACCGTGATTCTTTTCTGGGGGCCAACGGCAGTGCAGTATCTGCCAAACGTCCTCATTTCCAATCCAGACCTTTCCAGCAGCCACAGCAGAACCAGACTCCAGCTAGAGCGCCTTTTCACCAGGCACCTCAGCAACAGAGACAGTTACAGCAAGCTCCATGCAACTTCTGCAAGAAGCCCGGCCACATCTGGGAAGTTTGCAGGAGAAGGCTAGGAGTTTGTTTGTATTGTGGTACTGAAGGGCATCAATCGAGGGAGTGTCCACGTCGTACAGTTCAGGGAGCAGCTCTAGCTCCGAGGGCACAGACGAGACCACCTGCAGCACAGCCGAGGGGACCGCTTCCGACACAGCAACAGCGTTTTGTCCAGCATCAACAGCAGGGAGGTGCTCGGCAGGGACGAGCATTTGCTATGACAGTCGAAGAGGAGGAACCCACCGGAGATGTCATCGCAGGTTCTATTCTTCTTGATTCTATTCCAACTTTAGCTTTGTTTGATAGTGGTGTTTCCCATAGTTTTGTATCTGTTTCTTTTGCTCTAAAGCATGGTTTGGTAGCTGAGTCTTTGCTTAGGACTTGCAAGATCATGACCGGGGGAGGCATTATCCTGGTTAATGATATTTGCAAGGATCGGAGAGTTACTCTGGGAGGCCTGGAGTTGAGTGCGTGTCTACTTGTAATGCCACTTCCGAGCTACGACATTGTACTCGGGATGGATTGGTTGAGTAGGCACCGTGCTAGCATAGATTGTAGAGAAGGAAGAGTTTTGTTTGGTCCGCCAGGAGAGCCAGAGTTCGAGTTTGCTAGAGAAGCTGCAGAGCAAGACGAAGGCATTATTTATGGAGCTATGGTGGAAGACAAGGAGTTTCCACATCCGTTGATAGCAGAATTCTTGGATGTGTTTCCTGAGGAATTGCCAGGATTGCCGCCAGATCGAGATATTGAATTTTCTATAGACTTGGTGCCAGGTGCAGAACCAATTTTGCAGCATGTCTATAGAGTAAACAACAGCGAGCTGGTCGAGTTGAAGAAGCAGGTGGACGAATTGCAGGATAAGGGGTTTATCAGATCGAGTTCTTCACCTTGGGGAGCCCCGGTATTGTTTGTACCGAAGAAGGATGGATCGGTGCGTATGTGCATTGATTACAGGGCTTTGAATAATCTCACTATCAAGAATAAGTATCCTTTGCCACGGATTGATGATCTGTTTGATCAGTTGAGTGGAACGAAGGTATTTTCTAAGATAGACTTGAGATCAGGCTACCATCAAGTGAAGGTGAAGTCGGAGGACATACCGAAGACTGCTTTTAGAACTCGGTATGGTCAGTACGAGTTTATGGTGATGCCGTTTGGTTTGACTAATGCACCGGCGGTATTTATGAACTTGATGAACAAGGTGTTCCACCAGTACCTTGACAAGTTCGTGGTGGTGTTCATCGACGACATACTCATATACTCGAGGACACCAGAGGAGCATGAGGAGCATTTGAGGATTGTGTTGGATGTGCTGAGGAAGGAGAAGTTGTATGAAAAGTTGTCCAAGTGTGAGTTTTTCTTGGACAAGGTAGAATTCTTGGGGCATATTGTGACTGGTGATGGTATTTCAGTGGATCCGAAGAAGATTTTAGCAGTGGAATCTTGGAAGACTCCGAGTTCGGTAGCAGAGATCAGGAGTTTCTTGGGATTGGCAGGCTACTACAGGAAGTTTGTGCAAGATTTTTCGAGGATTGCCGAGCCGATGACCAGACTCACGAGGAAGGATGTGGAGTTTGTTTGGACGGAGGATTGCCAGGTTGCTTTTGAGGAGTTGAAGAAGAGGTTGACGTCTGCTCCTATTTTGACGTTGCCATCAGGGTCCGGAGGTTTCACTATTTATAGTGATGCATCGGGGAAGGGTTTAGGTTGTGTTCTTCAGCAGCATGGGAAAGTGATTGCCTATGCATCCAGGCAATTGCGTCCTCATGAAAAGAACTATCCTACCCATGATTTCGAGTTGGCAGCTGTCATTTTCGCCCTGAAGTTGTGGAAACATTATTTGTACGAAGAGCGTGTGGAGATCTTCACAGACCACAAAAGCTTGAAGTACGTTTTCACGCAGAAGGAGTTGAACATGAGGCAGCGTCGATGGTTGGAACTGATGAAGGGTTTTGATATCTCTTTGCAATATCATCCTGGAAAAGCCAATGTAGTTGCCGATGCTTTGAGCAGGTATCCGGTAGCTATATTTTTGACACAGGATCGATATTTGTTGGAGGACTTAGAGAGCTTGGGCATTGAGGTGATTGTTCCAGGGTGTGCTATGCAGATGTGGGGATTACAGATACACTCAGATTTGATGGACAGGATCAAGGCAGCACAGTATGATGATGTATCTCTGAGGAGTATCAGAGCTCAGGTGAGAGCGGGATTAGAGGATGATTTCACTATTGCAGAGGATGGATCTTTGAGGCATGGAGTTAGGTTGTGTGTGCCTAGTGGGGAGTTGCGAGAAGAGGTATTGCAGGAAGCGCATCGCTCTCAGTATTCCATGCATCCAGGTGCTACCAAGATGTATCGGGATATGCGAGAGAGTGTGTGGTGGTATGGCATGAAGAGGGAAGTGGCACAGTTTGTATCCAGATGCTTAGTGTGCCAGCAGGTGAAAGCCGAGAGGCAGAGGCCAGGAGGTTTACTTCAGCCATTACCCATTCCAGAGTGGAAGTGGGAACACATTACTATGGATTTTGTGTCCGGACTTCCACGATCTCCAGGAGGGAAAGACGCGATTTGGGTCATTGTTGATAGGTTGACCAAGTTGGCCCACTTTTTGCCTTTCAAGGTGGGTTTGTCTACGGAGAAGCTGGCAGAGATGTATGTGAGGCAGATCGTTAGGA
The DNA here is from genome assembly GCA_036927795.1 of Iris macrosiphon. Taxonomy (NCBI): domain Eukaryota; kingdom Viridiplantae; phylum Streptophyta; class Magnoliopsida; order Asparagales; family Iridaceae; genus Iris; species Iris macrosiphon. The sequence goes on along the minus strand of JAYESA010000513.1, from coordinate 78,072 downwards.
TACACGGAGTTCCCGTCAGCATAGTCTCAGATCGAGATAGTCGTTTCACTTCTCATTTCTGGAGGAGTTTGCAGGAGAGTTTGGGCACTCAGCTCAAGTTCAGTACTGCATATCATCCCCAGATAGATGGGCAGTCAGAGAGGACTATCCAGACTCTCGAGGATATGTTGCGCACTTGTGTACTAGATTTTGGGGGTTCTTGGGAGGACCATCTCCATTTGGTAGAGTTTGCTTACAACAACAGTTACCAGGCCAGTATAGAGATGTCACCTTTTGAAGCTCTATATGGTCGGAGGTGTCGTACTCCTTTGTCTTGGGACGATGTTGGAGAGAGAGTTTTGCTTGGGCCAGAGATGGTTATGGATGCAGCGGAGAAGGTTCAGTTGATCAGAGACAGACTTCGAGTGGCGCAGGACAGACAGCGGCTTTGGGCCGATAGCCATCGGAGACCTTTGGAGTTCGAGGTATAGTTTAGATTTTTGTTTGTGCTTGTTCTTGTTTGTTATAGATTAAGTTCTTAAGGTGGTGTTTTCTTATAGGTGGGTAGTTTGGTATTTCTGAGGATTTCTTCGACACGAGGCACGATTCGTTTCGGTGAAGGCGGAAAGCTTAGTCCGCGATTCATCGGACCTTTCACTATTCTAGAGAGGGTCGGTGCAGTTGCTTATAGACTAGACTTGCCACCTGCATTGGAGGGAGTGCACAACGTATTTCATGGGTAGCAGTTGAGATGATACGTGGCAGATCCTAGTCATGTATTGGATCACTCAGAGATAGAGGTAGGCCCTACTCTTAGCTATCCAGAGCAGCCAGTTGAGATTCTGGATCGGAGAGAGAAGGTGCTGAGATACCAGACTATTCCTTTGGTGCGCGTCGCATGGAGGCATCACTCTCCGGGGGAGTCTACCTGGGAGAGAGAGGATGACATGCGAGAGCGTTATCCATATTTGTTTGTACCTTGAGGTATGTTATTTTCTAATTATGTTCTGTTCATTTGTTAGTTGTGATTCTTTAGTTCTATTCTGTGATTTCTGGGGGTAGTTTTCGTCTTTAAATTTCGAGGATGAAATTATTTTAAGGAGGATAGACTTGTCAGTACCACATTTTCTAGGAAAGGGTATTTTAGACTTTTCCTATTTAATTAAATATTGTTCATGGTAAATAATTATTTGTTGTATTATTTAATTATTGTTAGATATTATTTAATTATTTTTGACTTATATTAGTGGACCCAACTAGTTTAGTTTGGACCCATGGACCAACATGAATTAATTAGTTAGACTTGGCCCATTTAGAAAGCCCATGGTTAAGGAGATGGATTAAATTAATTAAGTGATTAGACTAGAAGCTTTCTTCCTTAATTATTTCTTCATGAGAGGCCCCAAGGGGTACATTGGACATTTTATAATTGCTTGGGGAGGGGGGCATGGCCGGCCTATATTAGGAGGGGGGAATTTCTCTCTCCTCTCATTTTTATTCCAAATCTAGATCTAGAATTTCCCACTACCAAATTCCCTCCATTCCCATTCCAATTCCCTACCAAATTTATTCCAAATTCTTCCCAATTCACCATTAGAAAGTTGAGAAGCAAGGATCTAGAAGGAGGAAGCAAGGATCTACAAAGAGGAGCAATGATCTACAATTTGGAAGCAAGTTCATCTCAATTGGAGGTTTCATTGAGAATCCATCTCCCAATAGGTATAATTCAGTTTTTTCCATTAATATAGCTTCTAAATCTGAGATTTAATCATGTGAAATCAACCTATATGTATGTACTACCCATAGGACTTTGTTTTGTGTTCATAGGAGACCCATAGAGAAAGTTATGGTGCTTTTTGTGTCAATTTTGTTGGAATTCCGAATTTACATTTTGTTGTGTGTGTCAATTGATCCTATAGAACAATTGGGCATGTGCTTATGTGTTTGGGACTAGTGTCGTATCCATAATTTGGGTACTTGTGGTTCGTATCCCAACTATTTGGTGATACGTGTCATTTGGGGGTTTTCCTCCGACACGGAGCTTTGAACATGTCGTATTTTGACACGGACACATAGATCTACTTTTGATACTTTGATTTATTCATAAATATTATTTGTGACTTGTTTGTGTCCTTCGGGGTACATTTGGTTGTGTGTTGGACTCGTGTCGCATGCGTATCCTAGATCTAGTGGGATACGGTGTGGTACTCTCCAATTGTGTGAATTTTTGCATAGATCTAATTATGTATGGTTTAAATCCTTCAATTAAAATTAGTAAATATATATAGATATTATATATTTATTTTTGTGTATTTATTATGATATTGTAGCATAGATCTATATATTTTTGGGTGCTAATGTGATGTACCAATATATGTATGTAGCTTTCTTGTATGCAATTATATATGTACTTATGTTAATAAATAAATTATACATAAATGATTTATAAAATATATTTATATGTTTAAATATGTAATTATATTATTTATAATTATTATGTAATTATTTGTATATTAATGTATATATTTTAGGTGTGCTTCTAGCCATGTAAAATATGTACCTTAATATGTGCTTTGTGTTTAGTATTTATTAAATATTTAAATGTGTAAGTTTATGTGTATATATATATATATGTATATATTTATATTAATTGTTTTATATATATAGATATTGCTTTATATATTTGTGTTTTATATATATATATTTATATATATATATATATATATTTTACTTTTGGTAACAGTGAGTTTAATGACAGTGAAACTGTCATTATTCGGCCGGATACAGCACCCGCTGTAGCCTTCGGGCATTTAATGACCATTCTGTCATTAAATGCAGCAGCGGAAAAATACAGCGGTTTTTCGCGACGAATTTTCTGCAACAGTTTAACTGTCAGCAAATCCAAGGCAACAGTGGTTTACTATTCGATTTTTCTGTGACAGTTCTTCTATGACAGTCAGACTGTCACTATAAGTCTATTTATATATATTTTTGTGTTTTAGCTCACTGTTTTCAGTGACGATTTGGCAGATTTAATTTATATATTATATATTATATTTGTATATATATATATGTATATATATAGGTGTTTTTGTGAGGTATAATACTAATAATAATATATTATTTTAATTGTATAAATATTGGTTTGTATATACATTATTTAGAGTGTGCATTAATTGTATTATTAGTATTCTTTGTGTGGGTATCATTTAGGATCTAATTTTGATTTCCTAAATTATTGTATTTTATTTCTATATTATTTTATATAGTTTTCTTGTGAGGTTGACCTTGGTTTGACCATGTTTGACTTTAGAGTTGACCATAGTTGACTTTTGACTTAGAATTGATTTACTGACCTAGAAGTTGACTAGTTTGACTTGTTCTCTTTCCGGGACCTTGTATTAATGTGGTATTCCATATCTAGGTCTTCGAGGTACTGAGTCAGACATCTGTGAGACTGTTCTTTGGACTTCAGGCGAGTACATTCTCTGATAGTTTCTCATTTATGATATCCTCTATGTTCGTTGTATCTAGTGTAGATATACATGTTTCTCTTGACACTATGGTTACACGGATTGGTATATCCGGATCTCTTCATGAGATGTTATTCTTTGGTATATGGTGTATATGGTGCAAGTATTGTTTCATTGGTTATCTTGTACATGTACAGACACCGATTTTCGGGAGGAGTCGCTCTCTTCTTGGGAAATCTAGTGCCATAGCATACCGTGGTTGGATCTATTATACCAGTCGGGGGTGGAAAGTATTAGTGTAAATATGTGATCAAATCCCTATTGAATAAAGTACTGGTAAGCGAATAGTGTTGATCATGCACCGCACGTATGATTAGCCAGGCCGCATTGCATCTTGCCCAAGCCGATCACATGTTAAGCTAGTACTCACACACTTAGTCATTAGTATTCTTGTTTCATTGGCATATTGTTCCCTATTGTATTTATTTCCAGTATTTTCTTATTGTACATATATCTCTCCTGTCTATTGTGCATCTTGTTTATCCATAGCTATTTACTGTTACATAGTTTTTATCATTGTTTGAGAATTGCTGTTAGGGTTGTACTCTGCTCCTTTCCTGACTAGATATATTTTTTCCAGATGACACTGAGGAGTACCCTACCTATTATGGACCCCAGGATATTGTGGGTTTAGATTCTGAGGCCTTGGCTCAAGAGGGACTTATCCCAACTGAGACAGTTGACCCTGGAGTTGTAGCTTTGTAGCTTTGTAGTATTCTTTTGTACTGGATTTGTCTCCAGCTTATTTCTGTATTTCTTCAGACTCATTGATGTATTATTTTAGACTCATGAGTTGTATTGTGACTATTCTATTCTTATCTGATTCTTATTCATTCTATCTTAGTTCTGTGATTGAGTATTCTATCATTATTGGTGGTTCATTATATTGTTAGATAGTTTATCTAGACAGCGTTCTACCGTCGATTCTGCGGCGTAGGCTGGGCGTTGTTTCCGACTAGTACCCTTACTCCGGGTGCGGGTCGTGACACATATATGTATAAGGTTTCTCCTTCCCTGTCCGTCTCTGAATCAAACAGTTAGGTATGCAAGAAGGCTAGCCTAGTATGCGCCCTAACTACATGATGGCCCCCTCCATGGGATTAGCAGTTGGGACGTACAAGTCCATCTCACTAATAGACGGGTCTACCCTCCCGTAAGTAAGGTTTTTAAGCCTCAGGGTATCTAGATCTCTCCTAGGCCGAACGATCCCAGTGGCCCAGGAAACGCTCGAAAGATGACCTTGTACACAAGTTGTCCTGACCAAATGCATGAATGCAAGCTTCTATCAGATAAATATGCTATCATGCAACTGATGAACAATGAACAAGCAAGCAAGCAAGCACATCAATCAAGCGATAGGGTCGGAGCTCTCAATACTCTTGCCTAATAGCCACACCCTCCCGTAAGTAAGGACTTCAAGCCTCAGGGCGGACTATTAGTCTAGATGCACAAGTTCAAGCCATTCACCAAGTTCTATCTCTTTACAAGCAAACAAAGAAACATATTCAAGCAAAGCTAACTCTTTAAACAAGTAACAAGCAAGAACAATTCTATAATTCTAGCATGCAATTTTATCTCTTTGGACAAGCATTAAAGTATTCCAGTTTAGCATACGATATCAAGAATAAGTGCAATTAATCTTTTACTCTTTGTTATTAGTATGACAGCGGTTCGTTCGATAGCGGTGTCCGTGTAACTAAGCATGCAATATTTCTATCTCTAGCTATTATGGCAATGGTTCCATCTCTTAGATAAGCACACAAGTTCTCTTATTTAGGCCAGCAGATTCGTTTTAATGACAAGCTATACGAGTTCACTTATTAGCATGCAGAGTCAAGTTCTATCATTCTTCTTATAAAACCATCTTCTTAGAACAAGCATTCAAAAACTCAGATTCATTATTAAGGCATGCAAGAATCAGAGAATGCAGTTCTGCCCAATCATATTTGATCAATCGTCCTGTGGTTTGGTCGAAAACTCTACTAGAAGACTTCTGCTCGAGCAAGCAAAGCGATATTACTTATACATAGTGCCTACGCGGATCGGGACACTACATACTTACCCACCAAGAAAGAGTTTCGTCCTCGAAACTCAAGGAGAAACTCTCGATATTTCGAGCAGCAATAGTCCTCATCCCTCACCATCCTCAATGAAAACTCTAGCAATCCAGAACTCAATAAAACTCTAGCCACCAGAAATCACAAATCATATCTCAAGCAAATAAAACGAATCCAGAAAACTTTTGCCGACAACTTTGAGAATATTTATGGACTCATTGTATGGAACGTTCATTGCATCACACATCGGGCACATCTCAGAGTCGGAGGCAACGGAATGGGCAAAGAATCGAGTCGCTCTGATACCATTATGTCACACCCCGGTCCCGCAGGGGTCCGTTCGTCCTCGCTTGGTCCCTACAAAACCGATCGTCCTCGCACGGGCGTGATGCTGTGCAAGCCTAAAGTGCGCTTGCACAAGGCCAAAGCTTTGAACAAGGGCAAGTAAGCTATTCAAGATAGGAGCAACGATACATATATATTGCAGAAAAGTAAAGAACACAATGGCATATGAAAACAAGCTCTTTATTGATAATCGAAAGTGTTACAAGCGACGCATGGCCGAGATTACAGATCACTCAAGCACTCTTTCTTTCGATTATAATAACACCGTTCCATACATTATATCCCTCTATACAAAAGCATCTCAAAGCAATCTCGATATGGCTCAAGGCATTAACTCCAGATTTTTGGTTCCTTGGGATGAGGCACGGCTATCGCTTCCTCGGAAGATCAAGCACCTGAAACTAAGCAAACTGTTGGTGGGTTAGTACTTTTGTAAGTACTGGTGAGTATAAAACAACTAAACAGAAGCTACACCCCCTGAAATCCACATTAAGTAATCATGTGGCAAAATATTGCTAGTGATCTTGCTAGTTTTTACCTAAGTTCATTTCATGCAGCTCAGGATTATAGTCAGATTACATCTTTTTGAAAACACAACTTTGAAACCAGTTTTGCATATTCAATACACACAAGCAAGCTATAGAGGCAATATTCTATCATGCAGTACACAACATGTATTGTGAGCCATATTTGATACTCTTAGGAACAAGGTTCTCTAGTGGACTGTTCATCTCATATCAAGACAAGTATTTCAAGTGGACTATTCAACTTGATGCAATAGGGCAGCATCATACTCAATGTAAAATAGATGGATCATATTTAGCATAATTTATAAGGGACATAAGAAAATATAAGTGATCACTTATTAAGTGATCCTTACCCATAGCCGAACGGTTATTCCTGCAACAGACATACAAGTTAGCAATAATTTACATAAACATATTTGTATAAGGTTTCTCCTTCCCTGTCCGTCTCTGCATCAAACAGTTAGGTATGCAAGAAAGCTATCATAGCATGCTCCCTAACTACATGATGGCCCCCTCCACGGGATTAGCAGTTGGGACGTACAAGCCCATCTCACTAATAGACGGGTCTACCCTCCCGTAAGTAAGGTTTTTAAGCCTCAGGGTATCTAGATCTCTCCTAGGCCGAATGATCCCAGTGTCGCAAGAAATGCTCGAGAGATGACCTTGTGCACAAGTTGTCCTGACCAAATGCATGAATGCAAGCTCCTATCAGATAAATATCCTATCATGCAACTGATGAACAATGAACAAGCAAGCAAGCACATCAATCAAGCGATAGGGTCGGAGCTCTCAATACTCTTGCCTAATAGCCACACCCTCCCGTAAGTAAGGACTTCAAGCCTCAGGGCAGACTATTAGTCTAGATGCACAAGTTCAAGCCATTCACCAAGTTCTATCTCTTTACAAGCAAACAAAGAAACATGTTCAAGCAAAGCTAACTCTTTAAACAAGTAACAAGCAAGAACAGTTCTATAATTCTAGCATGCAATTCTATCTCTTTGGACAAGCATTCAAGTATTCCAGTTTAGCATACGATATCAAGAATAAGTGCAAGCAATATTTTACTCTTTGTTATTAGCATGACAGCGGTTGGTTCGATAGCGGTGTCCGTGTAACTAAGCATGCAATATTTTTATCTCTAGCTATCATGGCAATGGTTCCATCTCTTAGACAAGCACACAAGTTCTCTTAATTAGGCCAGCATATTCGTTTCAATGACAAGCTATACGAGTTTACTTCTTAGCATGCAGAGTCAAGTTCTATCATTCTTCTTATGAAACCATCTTCTTAGAACAAGCATTCAAAAACTCAGATTCATTATTAAGGCATGCAAGAATCAGAGAATGCTTTCTGCCCACTCATATTTGATCAATCGTCTTGTGGTTTGGTCGAAAACTCTCCTAGAAGACTTTCGCTCGAGAAAGCAAATCGATATCACTTATACATAGTGCCTAATCGGAGCGGGGCACTACTGTAATATTGTGGCATGCCCTCGTAAGCTTGGGATGTTCCCTCACCAACCTGTCGGGGATGTGCCTCTTCATTGCTCGAACTAGCTCCTCGATCACGTATCCTACGAGGACGTGCCTGCCTCTGTTTCACGAAGCCTATAGGATGACTGTCTGGTATATCGAGTAGAGTAAAATGGGGACTCAGTAGTGTGCGTAGATATTGTACAATCGTCCCTAAAATCCCTAAAGGGGGACTCAGCTATATCAGCCAGTGTCTCAGCCTGAATATTTAAATCCACACTCAATGAATATAAAAGTAACATATATAAAGATGATAGTTTATATAAAAAAGAACACATACCACAAGAGCATCGCGTGCCCTCCTGTCACGCAAGCTCATATCGTCTAAAGCTTATGGCTGGAACCGAGGTTCTTCAAATTTATAGATCATATTTTGCACTAGCGGGCATCCATACCAATGCAGAAAATCGGCACTACCCTCCACTGTAAAATTTTAACACAAAAGGATATTTAAGATCTAATACCGTATAATTTATTTGTAATACCCCTTAACTTATAATATGTCGCCGATGTCATCAATTCGGACATGTGTTCCACGTCATGCGTGGTAAATCTGGAATTTCAACCAAGCATATATGTACGAACCCGCTCTTCCATATTAGATTTGGTACTGCTAGAAGCCAAAGGCTCCAGAGGTATCATCTGTTTCGGTCCAAACTGTCGCATAACACGATCAGCTGGATGAAACATGATAGATCAATTTTACATGATATAATACCTATGGAGACTGAGGACACGTTCACCATCTCTCACTTCTTGTGGCATACTTAGTGGTTGCCAAACAACCTATTTGACATTCAACAAGTAATAAATGGTAGGCATGAAAATAATATCTAAAAATTTAATTTAATAATTACATACTTACCTCATAGGAGGTTAATATGTCAAATCGATGCCGATAAAGAGATACCCCTTTTGTCATACAATGCACATAATCCAGTAATCCAGCGAATGCCTGCTGGCTATACTATTTGTTCAGCTCTATATTTACTAACTGGTCTACCAATCTCGAAGTGATCGTAACACCAGAACTACAAAGAAGAACACAAATAAGATCCAAACAAATATAGCAGATATTATTCATTTTTATTCATACATGTATAAGTGTTAGACATCCACTTATATTTTTTGCTGTTATACTCTTTGATACCTTACTCACAAAAGGCGTCATAGAGCGGTATAAATATGCTAACACTGCTTTACTCCATGCGTATTTTGTGTTGGAATGGATGTCCGCAAGAAATGATAGCAGTCGCACGTTGATCATACTTTTCGTAGCGTCGGAAAATAAAAATACACCGCATAGACACAGTAAGTAAGCTCTAGTACAATATATCACCTGAAAATATAATTGAATATTGATACCATCTACATTAAATAATGTCACAACCCGCACCCGGAAGTTCGGGCACGAGTGCGTGGGTACGTCCAGCCTACGCCGCAGAGTCGGCGGTAGTACGCTGTCTAGGTCAATCCATCTAACTAGTCTAACTCATTCACAATTTAACATAGGCAAGATAAAAATGAGAATAGAAACTTAAATTATGCAACTGGAATGAATGTGACAACAATTCAAATGTTTAATACAGGAATTTCTAATGAAATCGGGGACAAACCCGATAAATAAGATAAGAACAGAAATAAAAGATAGCTACTAAAAACTACTCAGCAGCAGGGGTCTCCTGGGTGGGTTCTGGCTCCTCATAGGTATCATCTGTACCCTCATAAGGACCATAATAGGTAGGGGCAAGATCCTCATCATCGCCTAAATCAACAGATCCAGTCAGGAAAGGAGCAAAGTACACAGTGCACAACAATGTTAAACTAAATATTTATGACAATTAAACATTGAATATCATGTTAAGGGAATTGCATGAAGGAAAGTTAATATCTCAGAGTCAACACTATAAACAGGAATATGAGAAAACAGAAGTAAACGAGCAGAGTGAAACTATCACAGTCAGCAAGAAAGATAACATGACTAGAAACTATCTGTATGAAACTTGTGTTTGTTTTTAGAATACTTAGTTGGCATGTAGGGGTTTATAAGGCTAATCCGGCCGTCATAAACGGCTATTATTCACGAATAATCGAGATCCGGCTGATGGACAGTCGTGTACCAACAGCTATTATTCACGACAAGGGGAAGGGTAAACTACATGCCTTTCAGTATTCTCCCACCCGACATGATAACAAGACATGAATTCCAATAGTCAAGACATGAAAATTCAGCATTTCTAACACTAGGTGTAATCATCAAGGGTACTAGTAAAACAGATATTTAATTATCACAATATATAGATTTAACTTGAAGTGCAGGTACTTGCCTGTTGTTTGGATCTGTTTAATTTGGTTCTGGGAAGAAATTTCCACAGATGAGTCCAAAAGCTGAAATAGACATTACCATCATGCTCAGAAGATGTCAAATAGCTAGAAACGCCTGTCCTTGGGTCCAATTTGGAGACAAGGGCAAAAACGGCAGTTTTGGGCCAAAACGGGGTCCGCCGTTGGGCCCGCTTTGCACCGAAAAACGTGTCCGGGTCAAAAGTCTCTAAATTCACCAAACTTAGTGCCAACAGGTCAGGAACGCTGATACGAACCCAACGGAACTTCCAGATTTGGATTCCGATGAGCCGAACACAAAATCGCCCGTCGAGCGGGGCCTGTGGGGCCCACGACACGCGATTTCGTCAACGTTCTCAGAATCAAACCAAACTTGACCCACAGGACCAGCGTATCACTACGAGTCCGATGGCGCAAGTTTCGTCTCGATCTGACGAGTGTGCACGAAGTTAGGACGAATTGCCGAAAAGGCGGATACGGAGCGATGTCCGCGGATACGCGTTGATTTCGGTGTGCACGCACACCCGAATCAGCTTCCGTGAAATCTCACACGTCCGTATCGACGCTGCGCACGTATCTGTGAAGACCGCACGCGACCAAGTCGTCCCGTTTGGCGGGACGTACTCGGTTCCGGGGTGAAACAGGGTCTGGTTTTTCCTGTTTTTGGATCGCGGTGTGCGATCACCACAGGACGCGGTGCCCCGAACAGTTTATCCGGACACCGAGAGGGTCATACAGGCTTCACAACGCAATTTGCAGAATTGAAAACGGAGCTACGAGGCGAAAGTTACGCGTACCTGAAGGGGACCCGAAAACAGGGTCGAAATCGTGTCCGTGTCGTGTCGGACACGACACGAAGAAAAGGGGATTTAGGGTTAGGGTTTCGGGACAGCGGCGGTCGGCCGGAGGCCTGGGCGGCGCTGGCTGGCCGACGGTGGTCGGGGAGGGTTCGCCTGGGCGAGGCGGATCCGTCGACGGGCGGGGCGGCGCCGGAGGCCGACGGGAGGCGGCTCCAAGGCTGCTGCTGCTGCTGTTCTGCTCGTCGGGGCCGGCGTGCGGCGGAGCTCGAGGAGAGGGGAAGGAGGAGGAGACGGTTAGGGCCGGAGGGAGAGGCGATGGTCGGCGGGGCACGGCGAGGAAGCTGCGGCTGCGGCGGGGCGCTAGGGTTACGGCGGAGCGGGGGAGATCTGAGGCGGAGGAGGAGAAGAAAGGGCGGGGTTTTATAGGGGTTGCGGGGGGCCGAGGAAGGCGGAGCGGGGCGACGTGGCGCGGGGAGCGCGGCGGGCGGGGCGCGGGACGCGCGGCGCTGCGCGCGGCGGCCGGCGAGGGACGCGGAACGTGGGGGGGGACGGGGTCGTGCGGGCGGGTCGGGTATTTGCGGGCGGGTCGGGTTTGGCTGACCCGACCCGACCCGATAAGAACGGGTGGGCCGCTGGGCTGGACTGGGCTCGGCCCACTGGGCCGGGCCCAAAAGAAAAATATAAAAAAAAATAAATAAAATATAATAATAATAATAATAATAATTTAAAACAATTAATTAACTAATTAATTAGAAAAAATTGTTTTTAGGCATTTAAAAATAGTTCTGGGGCCCAGAAAAATCCAGAAAAATTACCCTAAGTCCAATTTTTCATTTTACACCCAAAAATATTATTTTCATGATATTTTAATATTATTTATTGCTAATTAAAAATCATTCATTAATTGAAAAGCTTGATTTTAATTACAGAAAATTCACAGAAAATTCCAAAAAATTGGAAAAAATCTAAGATTTAATAATTTGAGAAATTAGGGGGTTTACAAATAAATATTAACAATAATTAATACATGTAAATAAATACCCGTGAAGAATCGACATGAACTGTTGTAGAGCCGATATGATCAACATGCATAAAAGTAAACCGGAGCCAATTGAGTTTGACAGTGCTGGTTTCTCCCATGTGAGAGGGGGGCTCCACACCAAGGTATTTTTCTTCCAACTTTTTGTCAAGATATATATGATTACCCTCGATAGGTAATTTTAGAATCTGTGCCACATCCGCTAATTTAATCGTCATCTTCCCGAAGGATAGCTAAAATGTGTTACGTGTTAGTCACCATCGCTCAGTGATACTTAATATCAGGTCTCTATCATGACGCTTAATTCGTATAGCATCAACAAAGTAAAAACCAAAAGCCTCCACCAAGACCTTTGGCCTTCAGTCAACTCCCATGATGACCGCCACTCACCATGCTCTCGTAATTTTATATCTGGATAATCATAGCGCTATATAATGTATGTATAGATATCGTTAGTACAATATAATACGCTTAACAATAATAATATCAATTATCTAAATATTATATTACCGGTTTTGCGAAAATCAGACTAGAAATGTGAGACTCTCGCTCACGTTCAATTGTCGGAGTTGTAGGTCCACCGGGTATGCGTCTGTCATTTTGAAAAGCCATATGTATTTATGATTAGGACATCACATGAAAAATACGTAAATAAATTGCTATTGATCTCTTTTCAAGCTCTTGAACTCTTTTACCTGTTTTTCCTTTTGTATCTTTTTTCTCTTGAACTCTTTTCAAACTCTTGTAGCCTCCAGCTTCTCCTATTGGACTCTCTTTCTGGAGAAACTCTCACAAATGCTATCTTCTTCTCATTCTATAAATTTATAACCAAAATCCTCATTCTTAAACACTTTCTTCTACTACCTACCCTTTTTTCGGTCAAAAGCTGAATTATGCCATGTCATGGACCATACTTTTTCTCTTCCTGAGAAACTTATGTCATTTTCCAATACATTCAAACAAAGAACTTATGTCATTTTCCAATACATTCAAATAAAGCATGCTCACGGGCTCCCAAGTGTGCTCACCGGCTCCCAAGTGAATGCATGTAATTGTGTGAAAAAAGAAAAAAAGTGAGGGAAGAGCATCAGAAAGAGAGAGAGAGAGAGAGAGAAAAAGAGAGAGAGAGAGAGAGAGAGAGAGGAGAGGAGAGGTGAGTGCCAAAGAGAGAGAAGAAAGAAACATGCGAGAGGGAGGACAAAAAGACATAGAGATAGACAGAGGACAGAGAGAAGAGGAGAGTGAGACGGAAGAGATGACAGTGAGAGAGACGAGAGAGTGAGACATAGAGGGACAGTGAGAGATAGGAGACAGAGAGGGGGAGAGAGACGAGCGCGAACGGGAGAGTGAGAGAGAGAGAGAGAGAGAGCACAGAGAGTGAGTGAGAGAGAGAGCAGAGAGTGAGTGAGAGAGCGAGCGTAGAGAGATAGAGATGAGAGAAAAAGAGAGGGGTAGAGAGAAAGAGCAGAAAAAGAGAGAGAGAGAGAGATAGAGAGAGAGAGAGAGAGCACAGTGAGTGAGAGAGGAGAGTAGAGCAGTGTCACGCCCCAGTCCCAAAATACATAGGACTAGGTCACGTAAGCATGCCAGCCGCATGGATATGGCATCTCCAATGTATGGAAACCATAACCCATACGTACGCTGTAATATGAATATCAAATCCACAAGTGGTATAAAATATATCATAAGTCACAGGGTATAATCTAAATCTCATCCACAGAAAATCAATATAAATGAATAACCAGTATCTATGAAACTAGATCTCAATATAAGTATCTAAGGATGATGGTTGGATGGAAACAAATCCACTACCAACTCGAATGGAAAAGTACAACACAATAAACACCATATAAGAATACTAGCTAACAACCACGGGGCTCGAAGAGAAGACATCCTCGAAACCTATGTAACCATCCAAATCTACGCTCCTGTAAATACTCAAGAACAAATACACCTGGAAATGGACCAGGTTCTCAGAGGGACGTAACAAGATACATAGAAGCAAGCCAATTTGAATACAGTAAACATGCATAATATTTGAAAATAGATAAGTACGCTGTACAAGACAATTTATATGAATGCAATGAGGATAACTTTTCGACGTATGGGCAAGGATAGGCTACTCGATCTACCCTACAATTCACACACACGTCAATGGACATCAGAAATCGACATACCGCGGGGGTAGCGACCAACGAGACTCCAGAAATCGACATACCGCGGGGGTAGCGACCAGCGCGACACACACCCGTAGTGCGAACTATATACTACGGTTTACCAGAGTGGTTAAAAGCCCATACGCCTAATAATTGTCCTCTATGATACTAAGTGTCAAGTGTGTGTCAACATATCTAATATATAGTAATGACTGAAAGAAAACTACACATGCAAGAAATATACAGAAATATAATAAATATACAGAAATATACTAAGCATGCAAAATACTGTAAGCAATTTGGCAAGGTATCTTGCCTGGTCTGAAAAAGAATGAAGTCCCAACTCAAGGCGTCGTCATATCTACCCGTCATATAAATTAAACAAGTTACATTACAAGAGTGGGTGAATAGGTTCCTCTATTTTAATCTATTTTACTTCTGAATAAAATAACCTAAAATAGTATTTAATCTTATTATAATCTGATTTTATTAGTAAATCCTAATTTTGTTTCAAAGAAAATTAACGTTACGGATTTGTGATCCGTGACACACAAATCGAGGCAATCCGTTGACCAAAAAGTCAACTGACTCAAATCCTAAATTTATGTATAAAATTCCATAGATTTTAGCGCTACATGAACTCTAGAATCGACGGTTTTATAAAATCACAAGTCGGTAAAGAGTTATGGCCATAAGGGCGAATAGATGATAATTTTTGGTAGTTTTCTATTTATGTATACGTTGCACGAATTTTACAGTAGAATAAAATTATATTTTAAATTCTGGAAAAATACTTTTCTGGAAGTTTATTATTTTAGCTTTCCGAAACTTCAAACGGTTCATAATTTTGAGTTTGGGATCTCCAGAAATCTCGAAAATACCAAAACGTGTCTGATTTCGGACAGCTGACACTTTTAGAATTTTTTGGAAAAATAGGTTCTGAAATTATTAAAATAATTTATATATTCAGAAAATTAACCTTGATATGATTCTGAAAAAAAAAACTGGAGCACGTTTGGAGTCCGGAGCTAGGAGATATCGTCTTTTTAAATCGTCATAACTACTAAAAAATGAGGCTGAATTTATGACGAATTTTGACTATTTTTGGACGAAAAAGAGAAGAATTTGGTAAAAAAAAATATGAAGGATGAGGTATTTATAATGGTAGACACTACATAATTAAATACGACTTGGATTAGCTAATTTGGATATGATTAGGATCAGTTTAAATAATGATAGGATATGCATGAAGTAGCTTTCCTAGTAGGCTCATGATTTGAATTAATTTAAAATAGAGTTTGAGTTTATCTCAATAATTTATAATCTTAAATAAAATTAAAGATAATTCAAATAATTTATATATAATCTTATTAATATCTATTAACACTAAATTAGCATCTATCTAATATTAAGACTATATATATCCAAATAAATCCTAAATAATTTCAAAAATTAAATAAATTTCTTAAAATTCTAAATAAATTACAAAAAAATATAATTAAATATTTTAACCTAAAATAAATATTTGGTAGAAATAATATGCAAGTATGGACTCGTAGTAAATCATGAAATTCCTAGAAATTTAGGTTCCCTATGTTTTAATTACCTAACAATTCCAGAAAAATCTCCAAAAAATCTAAAATAGCCTCAAAATAATTCTAAATAAATATTTACATAATTAAATATACTAAGAAATTTATTTTCTAATTAACTAAGAGAATACTGTAAAGTAATTCAATATTTAAAATAATCTATAATAAATATAATAATATAAAATACACACAAAATACCTATTTTGGGTGAGGGGGTTTACAATCTACCCAACTTAAAATAATTTCGTCCTCGAAATTAAACTAGGGTAGGGTCTCTCTATCAAATCTCACTTGATTACAGTCTAAAGAATTCATCTCAAGTGAACATTGCGGTCTCTACCCAACTTAGAATTTACCCATCTATCATCTAAGGCTATACATCTAAGAAAGCTATGCCCCAAATTATTTAATCATGTTATTGAATCCTCAAAGTTTTTAACACCAAACATATCATCTATGATATGCCCTTAATCATTTATAACAGAGAGTCACCAAGTCATATGATTAGCCTATGGGGTGTACCTAGCACTATCAGTGTATCACTTATTTTCAAGCACGAGGTTTCGTCTTTCCGAAACAAGGGAAGACGAAAAATAATGGTAAAGAGTTCAAGGAGGGGTAATAGAATGGAAGTATGGGAATCAAAGCGTTTAAAGGATTCAGATGGGAATTGTCAAGGTAGTTGTGGATTGAAATACTATTTGGTAATTTTTTATTCGCATGCTCACATCGGTGTAGTTATGTACTTGATATGATATGCTTTATCGTATCTAGAGGGTAAGTATATTTGTCTACTGGTCAACTATACATCTCAATCCACGTAAAATAGTATTGCGAAGGGCGAATCAAGCGCACTATGTCTAGCTAGACCATAATACACTGATTCTGATTAGACAATTTGTATTAGTATGGTTGATCATGCCCCAATAACACATATGTCATGAACAAGCTCGATATAAGATTAAGCTTACAAAAAATTGGCTATAATAGCGGCATAAGTCAAGGTAGTACAGCAAACATAAATACGCTGGATTATGATGAAAGAATGTACATAATAATTCAAGTTCACAAAAGATAAGACTCCATAATCTCTACAGTTGTCATACTAATTCCTTGTCTAAGTCGATAGTCGATAAAGTAGGGGTATAGCCTCTAATTTCTACAGTCTAAAAAAAATATCGTCGTCCTAAGCTAGCATACAGTTAATGTTGTTCAATCATACTTCAATAATAGGTCAAAAGACTATGTGATACTAGGTTGTGAGGTATACTACCCAACTTATAACAATTAACTAATACTGTAATTGCCTTAATGATACTGTAGAAACTCATGTTAAGGTTTACGAGAAGGGGATCTTGGTACTTATTAGGGTATCCTCTTTCATTACATAGGTCATGGTCGTCCTAAGTCTTAGCCTTAGTGCAAGTGTCAATAGTAATAATGGAACAGTTACTGGCCTCAAGGGAAAGGGAATATAACTCGTATTGAGGTGTGGTACAAGTTACGCAATTTAAAACTAAGGGATAAGCACCAGGTCTCAATCTACAAGAATAACTTAAACTATCAAGTTCTAACTACTAAGCACACAATTTCAAAATTTAAAAATTACAACTATAATCCTAGCAGGCTATATATACTAATCATAGAATAAAAATACTTGGTCTATAAGCAGAGGTGTCAGGGGCACGAGTTAAAAGATAAAAAAGAAGAAGAAGAAGAACATAATTTAGTCATAGCGCAATTAGCGAACGCTAAGGTCGCAGAGGAATAATATATAAAATTAAAATAGAGGGCTCTAGATAGCATCTGTTTTCTAAGGAGGAGTGGTATGCTAGTTGCTACATTCGAGATATGATCAAGAAAAATATTATATTCATTGCTCTTGGCTTCCTAAGGTACTGTCTGCTACTAATAAGACAATGATCTAAGTTTTATAGTTCTCCAATACTATCTAACTATGAAGGTTAGGTTCAGTTCTAATATTCAACCTTGGATTTTTATTGGTTCCTCAATACTAGGGTCAAATAATATGGTCAAACTTCTAACTAATCTTAGTAGTGTTTATACTACTCTCAAGTCTTTATAAATACGTCAAGGGATAATAGTAAACCAATCGATAGATAAGGAATTCTAGGGTTCACTAGATATTCTAAACTTAGTGGTGTGTCTATATTCTCGTTGTATTCTTAATATGTGTGCTACCATAATTATCATCCTAATAATAGGGGTTCCTATATTCTAGCAGAAGGCTATACTCAAAAAACTATTAGGGAAGCACAGGAATCAAGCAGGATGCAATCATTCAGACATAACAGATTGGAAGGAAAGCGAATCATAGTCAATTGTGGATGAGATCCTATACTCTATTCCTAGGTGCAGGCTTGCTCGGTACAGTAACGTAACCGAGACAATATGCTCTCGACCTGCATGGGCCACCACAAAAATATGTCATGCCCCAGTCCCAAAATACATAGGACTAGGTCACGTAAGCATGCCAGCCGCATGGATATGGCATCTCCAATGTATGGAAACCATAACCCATACGTACGCTGTAATATGAATATCAAATCCACAAGTGGTATAAAATGTATCACAAGTCACAGGGTATAATCTAAATCTCATCCACAGAAAATCAATATAAATGAATAACCAGTATCTATGAAACTAGATCTCAATATAAGTATCTAAGGATGATGGTTGGATGGAAACAAATCCACTACCAACTCGAATAGAAAAGTACAACACAATAAACACCATATAAGAATACTAGCTAACAACCACGGGGCTCGAAGAGAAGACATCCTCGAAACCTATGTAACCATCCAAATCTATGCTCCTGCAAATACTCAAGAACAAATACACCTGGAAAGGGACCAGGTCCTCAAAGGGACGTAACAAGATACATAGAAGCAAGCCAATTTGAATACAGTGAACATGCATAATGTTTGAAAATAGATAAGTACGCTGTACAAGACAATTTATATGAATGCAATGAGGACAACTTTTTGACGTATGGGCAAGGGTAGGCTACTCGATCTACCTCACAACTCACACACACGTCAATGGATATCAGAAATTGACATACCGCGGGGGTAACGACCAGCGAGACTCCAGAAATCGACATACCGCGGGGGTAGCGACCAGCACGACACACGCTCGTAGTGCGAACTATATACTACGATTTACCAGAGTGGTTAAAAGCCCATACGCCTAATAATTGTCCTCTATGATACTAAGTGTCAAGTGTGTGTCAATATATCTAATATATAGTAATGACTGAAAGAAAACTACACATGCAAGAAATATACAAAAATACAATAAATATACAAAAATATACTAAGCATGCAAAATACTGTAAACAATTTGATAAGGTATCTTGTCTGGTCTGAAAAAGAATGAAGTCCCAACTCAAGGCGTCGTCATATCTACCCGTCACATAAATTAAACAAGTTAGATTACAAGAGTGGGTGAATAGGTTCCTCTATTTTAATCTATTTTAATTCTGAATAAAATAACCTAAAATAGTATTTAATCTTATTATAATCTGATTTTTTTAGTAAACCCTAATTTTGTTTCAAAGAAAATTAACTTTACGGATTTGTGATCCGTGACACACAAATCCTATTTACGTATACGTTTCAAAAATCTGTGACACACAAATCCTATTAATCCTCGATTTGTGTTTCAAAGATTTTTGAAATTAACTTTACGGATTTGTGTTTCAAAGAAAATTAATTTAGCGCTATATGAACTCTAAAATCGACGATTTTATAAAATCACAAGTCGGTAAAGAGTTATGGCCACAAGGACGAATAGATGACAATTTTCGGTAGTTTTCTATTTACGTATACGTTGCACGAATTTTACAGTAGAATAAAATTATATTTTAAATTCTAAAAAAATACGTTTCTGGAAGTTCATTATTTCAGCTTTCCGAAACTTCAAACGGTTCGTAATTTTGAGTTTGGGATCTCCAGAAATCTCAAAAATACCAAAACGTGTCTGATTTTGGACAGCTGACACTTTTAGTATTTTCTGAAAAAATAGGTTCTGAAATTATTAAAATAATTTATATATTCAGCAAACTAACTTTGATATGATTTTGACAAAAAAAACTGGAGCGCGTTTGGAGTCCGGAGCTAGGAGATATCGTCTTTTTAAGTCGTCATAACTACTAAAAATGAGGCTGAATTTATGACGGATTTCGACTATTTTTGGACGAAAAAGAGAGGAATTTGGGAAAGAAAAATATGAAGGATGAGGTATTTATAATGGTGGACACTACATAATTAAATACAACTTGGATTAGCTAATTTGGATATGATTAGGATCAGTTTAAATAATGATAGGATATGCATGAAGTAGCTTTCCTAATAGGCTCAGGATTTGAATTAATTTAAAATAGAGTTTGAGTTTATCTCAATAATTTATAATCTTAAATAAAATTAAAGATAATTCAAATAATTTATATATAATCTTATTAATATCTATTAACACTAAATTAGCATCTATCTAATATTAAGACTATATATATCCGAATAAATCCTAAATAATTTCAAAAATCTAAATAAATTTCTTAAAATTCTAAATAAATTACAAAAAATATAATTAAATATTTTAACCTAAAATAAATATTTGGTAGAAATAATATGCAAGTATGGACTCGTAGTAAATCATAAAATTCCTAGAAATTTAGGTTTCCTATGTTTTAATTACCTAACAATTGTAGAAAAATCTCCAAAAAATCTAAAATAGCATCAAAATAATTCTAAATAAATATTTACATAATTAAATATACTAAGAAAATTATTTTCTAATTAACTAAGAGAATACTCTAAAGTAATTCAATATTTAAAATAATCTATAATAAATATAATAATATAAAATACACACAAAATACCTATTTTGGGTGAGGGGTTTACAAGCAGAGCGTGAGTGAGTGAGTGAGTGATATATATATATATATATATATATAGAGAGAGAGAGAGAGAGAGAGAGAGAGAGAGAGAGAGAGAACGAGTGTGAGAGAGAGAGAGAGAGAGAGAGAGCCAAAAAAAATATAATAATAGAAAACGTCATTTGAAAGGACGTTTTCTCTAGAGAAAACATCCTTCCTATGGACATTTTCTATTATTATATTTTTTTTTCTTCAGCTAACGGAAGGAGACGGTCGCAAGCGGAAAAAAAATTTGAAACTTGTGAAATGCTCTTCGGATAGACGTTATGATGCTTTATTTTTAAATTTTCAAACTTCTGTACTTTGAGTGAAATTTGTTATATTTTTGATGTTCTGTATAAAATTTTCGGATTTTTTTTTTATATTCAGCCATTTTGACTATCTAAAACTTTTACAAAATTTGTTTGGTGTGGCTACCGTAAATGACTCAACTATATATCACAAAGGCGAGAAACCAGTGCCCTTTAGCTTCTTCCATGGGCTACACATCAAATAGTCTCGAATTCTTAATTAAAATAAAGTTGTGCATCTCAAAACCAGATGGACAGATCTCCAATGCCACCTTTTCTTCTTCCTTCCTTATAGGTCGTGCAGCCATTCTTTATGTCCAAGAAATAACAAAATACAATTATTACAAGGAGGTGAGAATAAAATCAAGATGAGGGGAATTTTAGGATCTTTTTTGTGTCATTGGTTTCTCTATTATTGCGACTAAATAGTTTAACAACTTCTTCCTCGTCAGTTTTATATACGCCCATGCGCACGAACCGCGTTGAGAACATAAATAAGAACTCGTTATGAGAAAAACGGTTCTATTATTTGTTTCCTCTAAATTCACTGCAGAAACTCAAATAAGAACTCAAAGCAAGAACTTATAATATAAACCGTGATACATGAATTTAACTAATATGGTAAGTGTACTAATTATTTTTCTTAATTTTTTTATAAAAAAAATCAAGAAATAAGATATATATAATCCAATGATATTTCATGACGAAGTTATAATAATTAAAGAACTGATGAGTTTCTATCAGATTTTTTATCAATAATAATACACTGCCCATAAGCTTTGTATTCAGTTTCTTGCTACTTAGATAGCACATTATCATGATAGTCATGCAATCATGCTGATTTTTATAACAATTATGTTATTTGTCTTCTAAAAAAATTGGATGATGTCATCTTCTATTATGTGACATCTGTTATGACATTTGACATGACAAATTTTAATCCAAAAAGTTAATCAGCAAATTTTTTTATTTTTATTTTTAATTTTAATTTTTGTTATGTCAGTAGCCATGTCATACATCACATAATGAAATATGACATCACCCAAAAAATTTCGAAGACAAATAGTATTTTTGTTTTTAGAATTACTAAGATGTTTCAATTAGTTTCCTTTGATATCATGTTATTCACGTTAGTCATACAAACATAACCAAATGGAAAGAAAAGAAAGTGTAGCTGAGTAGAGATTCATAGGCTGAGATGAGATTGTTAGATGGCATCGATGAGTAGCAATACCTTAACAATAAATGAGTGTATTAGTAGAAAGTTGGACATGATAACAATTGAGAATAAGATACAAATTTTTTTTTGGGACATATCAATAGATGATTAGATGTATATATATTCACGGGAGAGGCTAGAACTAGAAATATGTTAACTAGACGAATTTGGATTGAGATTATAAACCGTACGAAAATAAGGGATATTAGCGACTCTCAATTTCGTTTCTAAACCCAAGAAAAACATCACTAAAGATGTTCAGTGACGTAACTGACAACGATATCAAAGAGTCGTGTATTTGCTTAATTGCAGAAAGGAAATACATAGCTATACGTTGTTGTAACGACGTCACATCGCTAATATATCGACGAATAGCATTGCCAAACGGAGTCGCCAACATAACGACACTTCAGCAACATATGGTGACTCATCACAATGATATGGCAAAGTCAGCCATGTCAGCAATTTAACGACGTTTAGCAACGTTCAACAACATAAGTGTTTCTAATTAGTGATTTTGACAATATTCGATATCACTATATATATATATATATATATATATATATATATATATATATATATATATATATATAACAAGACTGAGGATAAATAGAATTGTGAACTCCCCTACTAGGGCTCGGTCATCCGACCACCTGGATCGCATGTCTCATCTTTACCATTAGACTAGAGACTCATTGGTATATATATATATATATATATATATATATATATATATATATATATATATATTCCGTCCTCCTGTACCATCGGATCGAACGGGGCCCGCACGATTCCCCCTGATCCAACGGCGAAGGGGAGTTATGCTTTGACAGGGGTCCGAAAATAGGGCTCCGAAAATAGGGCTCCCCATATATATATATATATATATATATATATATATATATATATATATATATATATATATATATATATATATGTGTGTGTGTGTGTGTGTGTGTGTGTTGTGTGTGTGTGTGCGCGCGCGCCCGTATGTGTACACTTGAGATCCTGCACAACCTATCGTAAAATTTTGGTCCGATCAGATATTTAGGGGCATAAAATGTTCATTGAATATCATAAACACAATTAGAATGTAATGTTAGTCCCGAGGTTTAACTAAAGATGGAAGAACGCGTGGTCGAGATCAGAGATTCACACAAAAGTTTCCACTCTGACTATTTTTGATTTTTACGAAGAACTATATAATGATTCTGATTACAACTTGCTCTCAAGATTACAAAGGAATAAAAAAAAATAAACTTCATGTTCTTCCTTGCACTCGCATTTGCAGACAGACATGAAGGAATTACAACTAGAAGAAAAGAAGAGAAAGGAGAAGAAAAAAAATTTGCTTGCTGGGGTGATGAAGATCACCGTTGTTCAAAGAAAGATTCTTCCCACATGATCTGCACCCAGGAAGTAGCAAGTTCACGTAGAACTTCTAAAATCCTCGATGTCACCTCCTTGCTTGGACTCGCATGAACTTCCTGGACTTTAATGACGGCTCCAGCAACCACTCTCTTTCTCTCATAATTTTTGAAGTAAGTCCTCAAATGAGGTTTGAATAGCGTATTTATAGGCATAGGGAGGAATCCCTAATCCTAATCATGACCGTCCATCAATTATAAAAAGATTGGAATAAATTTAATTTATATCCCACAAGATTGAAATGAATTAAATTTAAATCACATATGATTGATTTGAATTAAATTCAAATTCTACATGATTAAATTTAAATCCTACATGATTGGAATGAATTAAATTCAAATCCCACAAATAACCAATTTAAATTAATGACTCAATCTTTCCATAACTGATTAAATCCATCCGAGAGCAACGAACCCGCATGCAACCGCTCATGCCACAGCGCATGCGGTCAGCCCATGCGGCTCGCACATATTCGAGCGCATCAAATGCGCACAAGCGCCACGCATTCGGCCACTCATATCCGAGCGCATGAGCGCATCAAATGTGCACAAGCGCCATACGACGATGCTGACGTGCAAAGTGCGCCAACAAAGTGCCATTTTGTGCCCTGGAGCCTGAGTTCGAGTCCGTGTCCGAGTCGCTAAGCCCCTTTAGGGTTTAGCTCCTATGAAAATAATTCCAAGAGCATGACAAAAAGCACAAATTCTTCATGAGAAGTTAATCATTTTTCCTCCTAGGAAAATACCCCCACATGGCACCCATGTGCCCCACCATACCCCATGTGCACACCTCAACTCATACAAAATATTATATTGAGATACCCACTTGGTGGTGTAGCCAATGTGGGACTATTTTTGTTAGTCCAAATACAAAAATACCAACAATCTTCCACATATCTCAATATATGGGTTGAGCATTCTCTACAGTGACTGTCCATTATGCATTAGGATATATGTCGCTTCGACTTAAATCTTCTTAAATGGGTCAAATAATAGTATGATACAAAAATAAACTAAGCCTTGAATTCTGCATCATAGTTGCAATTCTTCCCACTCACACAATGACATCATCTGTGCTTCTGGTTGCACATTAAAGGCCCGGTGCACGCTTGGTTTCGGTGTATGTATCTTGAGCGTCTACGAGTTTACCCTCAAGAGACGGCCTATATCTCTTTCCATACACTCTAGGTGAGTTCTTTTAAAGAGTCCTTGGCATGAAGCATTGCGCTTCCTTGCAGTGCTACGCCGCTATGACATGGCCTTCTGCCAAGGTTCACTCCTTCATGTGGTGTCATCCACTGTAGCATGGGGTTTACTCCCTCTTTGTAGTGCCAAACTATCCAGCATGAAGCCTTGCGCTTCCTTTGCGGTGTTATGCCGCTATGACATGGCTTGCGAAGCCAAGGTTTACTCCCTCGTGTGGTGTCACACCACTGTAACATGGAGTACTACCCTCCTTTATAGTTCTTGGGATCAGCTGGCGCTGGAGGCCTTACATGAACGGATCTTCCAGACCCTCCTGGCTCCGATTATCAAACATTATAATGATCCATACTAGCTGCGTCATTCAGTGTCCTGTACTGGCCCTTGAAGCCTATCATGAATGGATCTGCCAGATTTACCTGACTCTGATTATTAAAGCACTGTAATGATCCACGCAATTTGCGCGCATTCAGTGTCCTGGTTTCTATCCACATAGTTCTATTCAAACCGTTGAAGAGATGAATAGATGCCATTGTTGCAGCTTCCTGGTTTTCTCAGTATGTCGGTATCACATGAATCTGTGTACTAACCATAGAAAGATCATTTGAGAGCTTTCGAGCCATTCTGCTTTACTTGTTGCAGCTTGATAGTGCAAAGAACTCTGAGAGTAAAGACTGCTTCTTCGACTTCCACGATATAGCAGCACCACTCATGGATAAGTCACGTCCTCATATGGTTCTTTCACTCTTTTTTTCGAGCACCAACTGGCATCACCAAAGCCTTCCTTCATATCTTGATAACTGCTGGAGCACAGGATATACAACTGAGTTATCCTGAGAATTCTGACGATTCTCTTCACAGCTTTCTGTGTTCAACACATATACTTCTTGTGAACTGACTCAGCATCCCTACAACAAAAGCTACGTCAGGCCTGGTGAATCATTCACCTGATGATACTCGAGTACACCAACTGTCTGATGTTTTTTTATGGGTTTGGCTTCACATTCATGTCACACCTGAGGAGTATCGTCCCTGATACCCAAAGCGTGTGATCAATATTTTATGCTGAGATCTTGTGACTAAGCAAGCCCACATGGCATCTGGATTATCTTATATCCTCGGGATGACATCCGCAATCCCATGTCCTGAGTTTGGACAAAAATAATATCTTTGTTCTAGTGATACTTCTATGTCCACAACTTGGACTAGCAAGTCATCCACATAGATACAAACGATGACTCCTCCATTATCAGCGAACTTCGTGTACACACACTTGTCCATCTCGCTGATCCTGTGACAACTTTTACTAGATGACTTGTCAAACTCCTGCTGCCACATCCTGGAAATTGCTTCAGGCCGTATCGAGATGTCACAAACTCGCAGACTATCTTCAAACCTGAATGACAATAATTCTGACTGTTGTCCGTGAATCTCTCATGTCTGTCTTCCTCTAAGACTTGCTGTCTTTCATCATCTGATAAATAATTAGCTTGTGAATAGCAGCTACGACAATCATCATCCCGATCTATGACACCCTCATCAAGGTACCAAAGAACTCAATCCACTATTGTCTGAGAAAACCCCTGGGCAGATAGCCTAGTCTTAAACTCAACTATTCTGTCTGCTTTCATCTTTATCAAATTGAAGATCTGATAAGCATGTGATTGGTTTAGCTCCTTCAGGCAGATTGACTAACACCCATGTGTGGTTGGAGGTTATTGAGTCATACTCATTATTTATAGCCTCCCTCCAAAAAATAACATCTCTGGTCTTCACCGTCTCATCATAGGTAAGCGGATCTGCTTCCACATGATAGATGACAAAATCTTGTCCATAGTCCTCCACTCCCCTCACTCGCTTAGACACAGGATCTGCGAGTTCTGGTTTGATCGTTGTTGTTGGGATGACAACTTCTTCTTGGACTACATCTTTGTTGGAAGCTTCAGCCTCCTGTGCACCTACACTAATTTTTAGAATATCTACGATAACAATATTCTTGTGCCTTATAAATTTATCTTAGAAGAGTTTTGCGTCATGAGATTCAATGATATAATTTGGTTCGATATCAAAAAATCTTCGAGAATCACTCTTCTCAACATCACCCTAAAAGATTGTCTTCGTAATCATCGATTACAGCTTATGAATCATCAATTCTGAAAGCTTCACGGACGCCAGACACCCCCACACTCGAATGACGTTCAAGTTGGGTCTGACTCTGAACCAGAGTTCCTGAGGAGTGATATCGGAAGTTGCGTATGACACTCTGTTCAGAATGAACGTAGCCGTCAGCACAGCTTCTGCCCTGGAGTAGTTTGGAAGACCCGCAGTCAACAACATTGAGTTCATCATTTCTGTTAACGTTCTGTTCTTCCTTTCAGCTTATTCATTTGATTGAGGAGAATACAGAGTAATTATCTTATTTATAATTCCATGTTCTTTGCAGAACGATGCAATTTTAATAGACCTATACTCTCCATCTCGATTACTTCTGAGTCTCTTGAGTCGTTGTTCCATTTGAAGTTCAGCCTCAACCCTAAACTTCTTAAATTTCTTGAATGCTTTATCTTTTAACTTGAGCAGATAGACAAACGCGTACTTTGAGTAGTCATCAATGAAAGTAATAAAGTACTTTCTCTTGGCCTTTGTTGAGAACTGTTTGAAGTCACAAATATTTAAGTGAACCAACTCCAGAAGATCTGTACTTCGGTTTACCCGTTTGAACGGATTTTTTGTGATCTTTGTCTGCGCACAGTCCTTACACTTATCCACTTTCTTACCCCCATATTTGGAGATAAATCCTAGACTAGACATCTGGCAGTATAAAGTATATGTCCTAGTCTGGGGTCTCACAACTCTTACAATGAGACTTTAGTCACAAGCAGAAGCTCGAACATCCATTAAAACTGAACCCCTTATTTCATAGTATGTCTTATGCCAAGATATCACCATCTGAAAAACTTGGATGTTCACCCTCAATTGCAGTAGACTTCCTAAGATTAGGTCCTTGGTATTCACTGGTACATTGCTACACACACTCCTTTGACTGTAACTTCTCGAAGTTCATAACCATTGTCCCAATCCCAAGATTCTCTGCTTGATCCTTGCTTGCCATCAAGACCTTCACAACTGAAAGGTTCGACCTTGATCAACAGCTCTTCCTAAAGCACATGTGGCTAGATGTACCAGTTTTCATCCACTGGTCAGCAACCATGCCATAGGACTTAACCTGCGCAATCATAGCAACCAAGTTAAGTAATCAAAGGAACCAAGTTTAGTTATACATTTCTATATTGGTTCTACTTCCAAGTTCTAATTTCAGCCATGCATCAAGTCCTATATTGTGTAGTGACCTTCATATGCATAGGCCACCATGCGCCAATCCATGCGCATAAGCCTTCATGCGCATAGACCATCATGTACATTGAGACACTATGCGCCCAGCTCTACAATGCGCTAAGACGCCAAGACTTCCAATGCGCTGCCAATTGCCAAGTCTTACAAAGTACTAAGTCCTGTCATGCGCACACAAAGGTCTTCCCCTTGTGTTCATACTCTGCAATCCTTGGTCATCTTGTAATCTCCCTTCCAACTGGAATACAGGTCCTTCATTCGCTATTTCCTCCATCCTCGGAAATGGTAGGTACTGACAACTCACTTTCAACATTTGACAAATGACTCATCCTCTCGTCCAAATGTTAGAAGTGAATTCCGTCAATCTTCTCAAGTTTGTGAAAACTTCTGTCCAGAAGACTTGAACGGATGTTCCCCATCTTCCTTCGGATCTTGCTTTGAGATTATTAGTCCCGAGGCTTAACCAAAAATGAAAGAACGCGTGGTAGAGATAAGAGGTTCACACAAAAGTTTTCACTCTGTCTATTTTTGATTTCCACAAAGAACTATATAATGATTCTGATTACAACTTATTCTCAACATTACAAAGGAATCAGAAAAAAATAAACTTTACATTCTTCCTTGCACTCGCAGTTGCAGATGGACAGAAGAAAATCTGCTTGCTGGGGTGGTGAAGATCACCATTATTCAAACCAAGATTCGCTCCACACGATCTGCTCCCAGGAACCAATAAGTTCACGTAAGAACTTCTGAAACGCTCGATGTCACCTCCTTGATTGGACTCGCACGTACTTCCTGGACTTTAATGACGGCTCCAGCAGCAACTCTCTTTCTCTCCCAATTTTTGAAGTAAGTCCTCAAATGGGGGTTGAAGAGCGTATTTATAGGCTTAGGGAGGAATCCCTAATCCTAATCCTGGCCGTCCATCAATTACAAAAAAAATGGAATAAATTTAATTCATATCCCACAAGATTGGAATAAATTAAATTTAAATCATATATGATTGATTTGAATTAAATCAAATCCCATATGATTAAATTTAAATCCTACATGTTTGGAATGAATTAAATTCAAATCCCAAATGATTAATTTAAATTCTACATGATTGGAATGAATTAAATTTAAATCCTACAAATATCGGATTTAAATTGATGACTCAATCTTTTCCTAACAGATTAAATTTATCTAATAGCAACGGACCCACATGCAACCACTCATGCCGTAGCGTATGCGGTCAGCCCATGCTGCTCGCGCATATCTGAGTACATCAAATACGCACAAGCGCCACGCATGCGGCCATGCATATCCGAGCGCATGAGCGCATCAAATGCGCAAAAGTGCCAAGCGACGATGCTGACGTGCAAAGTGTGCCAACAAAGCGCCACTTTGCGCCCTTGAGCCTGAGTCCAAGTCCGTGTCCGAGTCTCTAAGCCCCTTTGGGACTTAGCTCCAATGAAAATAATTCCAAGAGCATGACAAAAAACATAAATGCTTTCATGAGGAGTTAATCATTTTTTTTCGTAGAAAAATACCCCCACATGGCACCCATGTGTCCCACCACACCCCATGTGCACACCTCAACTTATACAAAATATTATATTGAGATACCCACTTGGTGGTGTAGCCAATGTGGAACTATTTTTCTTAGTCCATGTCACGTCCCAGTCCCAAAATATTGAGGAACTAGCCACATGGCAATGGCCAGCAGCACACACCGATGGGCAAACCCAATTTAATGGACCCATCAGGATGTACTTAAGCTGTAATACAATAATCAAGGTCTACTAATCTCATCCACAGAAATGAATACACAAAATCAGAAATATAAAGCAATAACAAGTCTTGATTAAAACATAAGTCGGGGACAACCCGATAATGAGTTTGATATATCAACTCAATAAACTGGAAATAAAAAGTCTAACAATAGAAATAACAGAGTATAGAATATGCATATACTCAGAAGAAATCCTCAGCTATCACCTCGTCCTCGGTTCCTGGTACTGCTCCGAGTAGTGCTCCTGTTCCGTACACCTCAGGATAGATATCTTCTGCTAACCCTGGGGACATAATCCAGATCCAGGTCCTCAGGGGACATAGCAAGGTACAAAATAACTCATGCCAAATAAATGCAGTACATCAATGAAATAATAGGGTAAATATATAACCAGCTAAGTGTTATGCAAATGAGAGTTTTAGTCATACTCGGGCTGAGACTACTATAGGATCTGTATCGGAAAAACCCATAGCAGTATTCTCTCGAAGGGCCAGTACGGTACCAAAGCTCTGTGTCAGAGTCTAAGGCACTTCCAGTAATATAATATATATATATAATCAGCCTTTTGTATGGTAAAACTCTCCCCACCCAATGTAATCACACGTCACAGGTTCACGATGTCTCATGTCCATGTCACGCAAGATCATATCTAATGCAACAAGTCATAATCAGATCTAGGCATGAATAATATATATGTCCAATTCCTGTATACTATACAGAATCACCGTGAATATCTCAGGAAGATTCTGTCTCATGAATGATGTCAGGTGTCCTGAGGTATGACGTACTTGATAAGATAAGCACAAAATAAATAGTGTCTCGATAACCATGTCTAGGTCACATTACACAACTCTGCGTATAGTGTTGATACCCGAATATTAGTCGGAAGCCAAGTAATATCATACGGCCCTAGGTTGAACATAGATCTTACAGTCATAATTTAAGAAAATAGTATAATCCGTTGCTGCAAGTAGGGCAAGGTACACTTGCCTGGATTTTGGTAACCAATTGCGGTTCTGGTTTCAGCGAGTTCTGCAGGTACTTCTTCGGTTGCTGAAATAGACATCACCATCATATTCAGAAGACATCAAATAGCTAGAAATGCCTGTCCTTGAGTCCAATTTGGACACAGGGGCAAAAATGACAGTTTCTGGTCAAAGCGCGGTCCACATGTGGCCCGCTTCGCACCGAAAAATGTGTCAGAACCAATGGTCTCCAAATTCGTCAAACTTAGTGTCAACAAGTCCATAACGATGATACAAACCCAACGGAACTTCCAGAATTGGATTCCGATGAGCCGATCACAAAATCGCCCTTCAAGTGGAGCCGTGGGGCCCACGATACGTGATTTTGTCAACGTTCTCAGAATCGAACCAAACTTGGGTCACAGGACTAGTGTATTCCTACGAGTCCGATGGCGCAAGTTTTATTTCGATCTGACGTGTATACACCAAGTTACGTCGAGATCCAGAACAGGCGGATACGAGGCGTTATCGGTGGATACGCGTTGATTCCGGTGTGCACGCACATCCAAATCAACTTCTGCGAAATCCCGCACGTCCGTATCAATGGCGCGCACCTTTCGATGAAGATCGTACGCGACCAAGTCGTCCCGTTTGGCGGGGCGCACTCAGTTCCGGAAGAAAATAGGATATTATTTTTCCTGTGGTTCGCGATCGCCACAGGACGCGACACACCGAGCGGATTACACGGGCATCGAGAGGGTCACACAGCCTACGCGTCACAACTAACGGAACAAAAAATGGAGCTACGAGGAGAGAGAACGGGTTACCTGAAAAGGGTTTCGTGAAACTAGAATTTTTGTGTCCGTGAGTCGATACGACGCGAGGGGACACGGTGTCCTGCCTAGGGTTAGGGTTTCGGACACAGGGCGTCGGGGCTTCGCCGGAGGAGGGTGGAGTCAGCTCTGGCAGGTCGGGGCAGCTCAGGCGAAGGCGGCCGGAGCTCTGGCAGGTCGTCGGCGGCATGTCTGGAGGATTCCCGAGGCGGTGGCTCGTCGTCCAGGCGGTTGAGTGTCGGGCACGGCTGCTGCGGGGGTCTGGGAGTTAGGCGGAGGACGACGAGGCTCGGGGCTGCACTGGCGGGTCGACGAGTTCATGGAGGCGACTGGAAGTGGCGGAGCTAGGGCTTGGGAGTGGGTTAGGGTTCCGGCAAGGGGGAGATAGGTGGTGGCTGAGAGGGGCTGGGCTGGGGGTGATGGTGCTGGAGGTGAGGGCGGTCGAGGGTGGCGACGATGGCTAGGGCAGAGAAGGGAGGAGTTAGGGTTCAGGCGGAGGGAAGGGTTACGCCGGAGAAGACGGGCGGAGGGGAGACAGTTGGGTGGCTATGGTGGTGGAGACGGCGGGTTGGGCGAGGGTTTTATAGGTTCGAGGACTCGTCGGTTATGGCGGAGGAGGCAGAGTCGGTTACGGACGGAAAAAGGGGACGGTTACGGCAGAAGAAACGGGGCAGCGCCTAACGGCCGGAGAAGGCGGCCGGAGCCGTAACGGCTGGCGAGGGGTCGGGGGAGTTTCAGTACTGTAACAGTAATGAGAAAACGGGTCGGGTTCGGGTCGGGTTTGGGTTTTGGGCCCGGATCCGACCCAATAAGGAATTGGGTTTGGTTTGGTTAAACTGGTCTGGTCCGGTTCGGTTTAGTTTGGTTTATTTTAAAATAAACCGGATTTATTTCTAGGGTTAAATTGGTTTATTTAAAACTTGGTTTTTAGGTCTTTAAAAATACTTACGGGGTCCAATAAAATCCAAGAAAATTACCCTATGTCTAATTTTTGATTTTACACCAGAAAATATTATCTTTATAATATTTTAATATTTAATAAACACATTTAAAAATTATTAGATTTCAAAATACCTTGATTTAATTAGTTAAAAATTATCGAAAATTTCTAGAAAATTCATTTTTAAAATCTAAAAATTTCTGGGGGTTTACAATCTACCCCCTTAAGAGGATTGCGTTCTCGCAATCAAAGAGTAACCGATCAACAGAGATGATACGGTTGCAAACATTGTTCGAAGCACATCACGATCAAGGATGAGGGTTTTTAAGAAAAACACATAGGGAATCACTTCCCTAAGAAATGGAAGTTATGCAATTTCCAGAGAGAAAAATCTAGTAAGAAAACTACAGTTTTAGAAAAACTAGGTTATTATTTATCAAAACATACTAGGTTATCAATTATTAGCAAGTTGAAAAACTACAAGGTCAAGGCTAAGGTCACGAACCAGCAGGCACGAACTAAAGCAATACTAGAATCGGATAACTACGAAAACTTACGCGCATTAGCTACTCCATGAATCTGCGCGTCCTCCAAGGTCATCGCGAAAGCTTGTCCGCGTCCTTGAGGTGGTGCCCTCTGCTGTTGCTGGGCTTGCTGGAAGGATGCTGCTCGAGGCGCCAAGGGTGGCCTTGGTTGATATCCTCCTGGTACTGGTGGAGCTTGTTGGTTGACTATTGGTGCTCCTTCTCTACGCTCAGGGCATTCCCTCACTGCATGCTGTCTGGACACGCAAGCTAAGCATAACCCGAATTTACGTCTATACTTCTTCTCAACATGGCCTATCTTGCCGCAGTAGTGACAAGTAGGAAGAATTAGGGATTTGGATGCAGCTCCCTGTGGTGCTTGATGCAGATGAGATTTCTTTGCAGCTTCTCTATGCGGTGCTCGGGCTGGTGCTGATGTGGAAGGCCGCTTCAGGTTGGACTCTCTCCTGGTGATGCGCTCCATACGTCGGGCTGCAGCAAGGACGTCTGTGTACGAAGTAGGTGCAACGGATCCAATCATTTTCTATAGCTCAAAGTTTAGTCCATCGAAGAACTTCTCAGCCTTTTCTTCTTCTATCGGGATCAAGGTAGGGGCGAAGTGACTCAGACGAATGAATTCTGCGTTGTACTCTTCCACCGTCATAGTATCCTGAATGAGGCGATTGAACTTGTCCCGCAGTTCTGATCGAGCGATAGCTGGAATATGCATCTCCTGAAAGAGTCCGGAGAACTCTTCCCAAGTGACTCGGTCTGGTCCGAGCCGTCTCTCCTCAGATAGCCACCAGTGATGTGCGTTGCTCGTCAATTGCATTCTGACGGCAGTCATCCAATGTTCCCGTGGAAGCTCAGTTGCTTCTAATTGATGCTGAGTGTTAGTGAGCCACTCATGAACTTCTGTGGGCTCCTCCTTGCCTGAGAAGGTACGGGGCTTCAGCTAGCAAAAATCGGTGATAGAGCCCGTCGTTGGCTGTCGAGCTGGTAGGTTGGCCTGTTCCAGTGCAGTTACTAGGCTGTTCCTCAAGTACTCTGCCTCGTGACGTTGAGCCTCTTGATGAATTTGCTGTTGAGCTTGCATTATTGTGTAGATCATTTGGAATATCTGTTGCCCGTCCATAGGCTGCCCTTGTGGG
The DNA here is from genome assembly GCA_036927795.1 of Iris macrosiphon. Taxonomy (NCBI): domain Eukaryota; kingdom Viridiplantae; phylum Streptophyta; class Magnoliopsida; order Asparagales; family Iridaceae; genus Iris; species Iris macrosiphon. The sequence goes on along the minus strand of JAYESA010000513.1, from coordinate 43,535 downwards.
AATACGAACATTGGTGGAACGAACTGCGGTGGAGGTAGGATGTCATCACGCCGGAACCTTGAATTATGCTGGACTGCTCGATCACTTTGAGAAGATTGTCCTCTATTCTCTGGTGCTACTCCTTTATCGTAGGTAACGACAGCATTGTGTGGTGTACCTAAGGGATTCGCATCGCCGGTTCTCGGATCTATTGCTCTGCATCAAAAATAAACTATAAGAGGCACACAGGAATCAAGGCAAGATGCAAGTCAAAATTTTAATTTAAATCCGATATAGATATCAAGAACGATTCAAGCAAGTGGATAAGATCCTAAAAACTTATCCTATTTTTATTGCAGGCCTGCTCGATCCCTAAGTTGAAACCGAACAATTTTAGTCGTTGACCTGCATGGGCCACCACAAAAACTATGTCACGCCCCAGTCCAAAAATATTGAGGGACTAGCCACGTGGCAATGGCCAGCAGCACACACCGATGGGCAAACCCAATTTAATGGACCCATCAGGATGTACTTAAGCTGTAATACAATAATCAGGGTCTACTAATCTCATCCACAAAAATGAATACACAAAATCAGAAATATAAAGCAATAACAAGTCTTGATTAAAACATAAGTCGGGGATAACCCGATAATGAGTTTGATACATCAACTCAATAAACTGGAAATAAAAAGTCTAACAATAGAAATAACTGAGTATAGAATATGCATATACTCAGAAGAAATCCTCAGATATCACCTCGTCCTCGGTTCCTGGTACTGCTCCGAGTAGTGCTCCTGTTTTGTACACCTCAGGATAGATATCTTCTGCTAACCCTGGGGACATAATCCAGATCTAGGTCCTCAAAGGACATAGCAAGGTACAAAATAATTTATGCCAAATAAATGCAGTGCATCAATGAAATAATAAGGTAAATATATAACCAGCTAAGTGTTATGCAAATGAGAGTTTTAGTCATACTCGGGCTGAGACTACTATAGGATCTGTGTCGGAGAAACCCATAGCAGTATTCTCTCGAAGGGCCAGTACGGTACCAAAGCTCTGTGTCAGAGTCTAAGGCACTTCCAGTAACGTAATATATATATAATCAGCCTTTTGTATGGTAAAACTCTCCCCACCTAATGTAATCACATGTCACAGGTTCACGATGTCTCATGTCCATGTCACGCAAGATCATATCTAATGCAACAAGTCATAATCAGATCTAGGCATGAATAATGTATATGTCCAATTCCTGTATACTATACAGAATCACCGTGAATATCTCAGGAAGATTCTGTCTCATGAATGATGTCAGGTGTCCTGAGGTATGACGTACTTGATAAGATAAGCACAAAATAAATAGTGTCTCGATAACCATGTCTAGGTGACATTACACAACTCTGCGTATAGTGTTGATACCCGAATATTAGTCAAAAGCCAAGTAATGTCACACGGCCCTAGGTTGAACAGAGATCTTACAGTCATAATTCAAGAAAATAGTATAATCAGTTGCTGCAAGTAGGGCAAGGTACACTTGCCTGGATTTTGGTTACCAATTGCGGTTCTGGTTTCAGCGAGTTCTGCAGGTACTTCTCCGGTTGCTGAAATAGACATCACCATCAGATTCAGAAGACATCAAATAGCTAGAAATGCCTGTCCTTGAGTCCAATTTGGATACATGGACAAAAATAAAAGTTTCTGGTCAAAGCGGGGTCCACATGTGGTCCACTTCGCACAGAAAAATGTGTCAGAACCAATGGTCTCCAAATTCGTCAAACTTAGTGTCAACAAGTCCAGAACGATAATACGACCCCAACGAAACTTCCAGAATTGGATTCCGATGAGCCGATCACAAAATTGCCCGTCAAATGGAGCCGTGGGGCCCACGATATGTGATTTTGTCAACGTTCTCAGAATCAAACCAAACTTGGGTCACAGGACAAGCGTATTGCTATGAGGCCGATGGCGCAAGTTTTGTTTCAATCTGACGTGTATACACTAAGTTACATCGAGATCTAGAACAGGCGGATACGGGGCATTGTCGGCGGATACACGTTGATTCCGGTGTGCACGCACATCCAAATCAACTTCTGCGAAATCACGCACGTCCGTATCAACGGCGCGCACCTTTCGGTGAAGACCGCACGCGACCAAGTCGTCCCGTTTGGCGGGGCGCACTCAGTTCCGGAAGAAAATAGGGTGTTATTTTTTTCTGTTTTTGGATCGCGGTTCGCGATCGCCATAGGACGCGACACATCGAGCGGGTTACACAGACATCGAGAGGGTCACACAGCCTACGCGTCACAACTGACGGAACGAAAAATGGAGCAACGAGGAGAGAGAACGGGTTACCTGAACAGGGCTCCGTGAAACCAAAATTTTTGTGTCCGTGAGTCGACACGACGCGAGGGGACACGATGTCCTGCCTAGGGTTAGGGTTTCGGACACAGGGCGCCGGGGCTTCGCCGGAGGAGGGTGGAGTCAGCTCTGGCAGGTCGGGGCAGCTCAGGCGAAGGCTGTCGGAGCTCTGGCAGGTCGTCGGCGGCGGGTCTGGAGGATTCCCGAGGCGGTGGCTCGTCGTCCAGGCGGTTGAGTGTCGGGCACGGCTGCTGCGGGGGTCTGGGAGTTAGGCGGAGGACGGCGAGGCTCGGGTGGAGGCGACTGGAAGTTTAGGGCTTGGGAGCGGGTTAGGGTTCCGGCAAGGGGGAGATAGGTGGTGGCTGAGAGGGGCTGGGCTGGGGGTGATGGTGCTGGAGGCGAGGGCGGCCGAGGGTGGCGACGATGGCTAGGGCAGAGGAGGAAGGAGTTAGGGTTCAGGCGGAGGGAAGGGTTACGCCGGAGAAGACGGGCGGAGGGGAGACAGTTGGGTGGCTATGGTGGTGGAGACGGCGGGCTGGGCGAGGGTTTTATAGGTTCGAGGGCTCGTCGGTTACGGCGGAGGATGTAAACCCCCAGATTTTGTAATAATTTTAAATTGGGATTTTTCACAATTTTCTGGATTTTTCTGGGATTTTTCTGTAATTAAAATCAGGGTTTTAAATTATTAAATGATTTTTAATTGTTAATAAATAATATTAAAATATTATAAAAATAATATTTTTGGGTGTAAAATGAAAGACCGGACTTAGGGTAATTTTTCTGGAATTTATTGGGCCTCAGACCTATTTTTAAATGCCTAAAAACTATTTTTAACTATTTATTTAATTATTATTAATATTATTATTCTTATTATTATCATTATTATTATTACTATTATTTATTCCTTTTATTTTCTCGGCCTGGCCCATTACCTTGGCCCGGCCCAAACGGCCCGGCCCAACGGCCCAAACCCAACCGGCCCAGCCCCCCTTAACGGGTCGGGTCGGGTCCACCCGCACCCGACCCGCACCCGAAACCCGGCCTCCTCTCCCCCCTGACCCAGTCTCCGTCCCCGCGCATTTTCCGGCGAGCCCACGCCCCACGTCGCCTGGCCGCTCCGCCAATTCTGGCGCAACGCCCCCTCCCTCCGCCTAACCCGGTTGACCCCCGCTCGACCTTCCCCTATTTAAAACTCGCACCCCAGCCCTCTCCTCCGGCCACCCCGACCACGAACCGCCGCTCCTCCGCTCGCCGTCACCACCGCTTCCCGCCCAGCTCCGCCGCACCCGCAGCCCCTCTCCTCCTCCTTTCCCTCTTTCCTCTTTTTCCCTCAGCCGCTCCGACCACCCTAGCCAGCCGAGCTCCCCCTCGCCCTCAACTGAACCCTAGACTCCCTCCTCCTTCCTCCGCCTAGCCGTTTCCCCCTCGCCGGAGACCCGCAGCAGCCTCCCCGCCTCTGCCCGACCTCCCCGGAGCTCCACAGTCCCTGGCCGCCTCCGCCGTGTCCGCCACAGCAGAAATCCTAGCACGGATACGACACAGGACACAGCTAGTGCTTTGTGTCGACACGCGAGGACACGAAAAACCCAGTTTGCGAAACCTTGTTCAGGTACGTGTAACTCTCTCCTCGTAGCTCCATTTTCAATTCCGCAAATTGCGTTGTGAAGCCTGTCTGACCCTCTCGGTGTCCGGACAAACTGTTCGGGACATCGCGTCCTGTGGTGATCGCACACCGCGATCCAAAAACAGGAAAAACCAAACCCTGTTTCACCCCGGAACTGAGTACGCCCCGCCAAACGGGACGACTTGGTCGTGTGCGGTCTTCACAGATACGTGCGCATCGTCGATACGGACGTGTGAGTTTTCGTAGAAGCTGATTCGGGTGTGCGTGCACACCGGAATCGACGCGTATCCACGAACATCGCCCCGTATCCGCCTTTTCTGCAATTTACCCTAACTTCGTGCACACACGTCAGATCGAGACGAAACTTACGCCATCGGACTCGTAGCGATACGCTGGTCCTGTGGGTCAAGTTTGGTTCGATTCTGAGAACGTTGACGAAATCGCGTGTCGTGGGCCCCACAGGCCCCGCTCGACGGGCGATTTTGTGTTCGGCTCATCGGAATCCAAATCTGGAAGTTCCGTTGGGTTCGTATTAGCGTTCCTGACCTGTTGACACTAAGTTTGGTAAATTTGGAGACCTTTGACCTGGACACATTTTTCGGTGCAAAGCGGGCCCAACGGCGGATCCCGTTTTGACCCAAAACTGCCGTTTTTGCCCTTGTCTCCAAATTGGACCCAAGGACAGACGTTTCTAGCTATTTGACATCTTCTGAGCGTGATGGTAATGTTTATTTTAGCATCTGGGCTCATCTCTGGATATTTCCCCAAGTACAATTAATTGGATCCAAACAACAGGCAAGTACCTGCACTTCAAGTTAATCTTTATATATTGTGATAATTAATTTCCCTGCCTTACATGTACCCTTGATGATTACACCTAGTGTTAGAAATGCTGGATTTCATGTCTTGAATATTGGAAGTTCCTGTCTTGTTTTTCGTGTCGGGTGGGAGAATACTGAAAGGCATGTAGTTTACCCTGACCCTTGCCATGATTAATAGCTGTTGGTACACGACTGTCCATCAGCCGGATCTCGATTATTCCTATTTAATAGCCGTCTATGACGGCCGGTTTAACCCTGTAAATCCCTACATGCCAACTAGGTATTCTAAATACACAAGTTCACACACATAGTTTCTTGTCTTGTTACCGTTCCTATTGCCTGGTTGTAATTCATTTTCCTGTCACCTTGTTCCTGTTTTACTCATGTCCCTGTCTTACAGCAATTAACTCTTAGTTATTGTTACTATTTATTTATACATATTCTCAACATGATACCTGTCAGTTCTTTTTAATTGTCATGAATATTTAGTTTAATCTTGTTGTGCATTGTATACTTTGCTCCTTTCCTGACTGGATTCGTTGTTTTAGGCGATGATGAGAACTTTGCCCCTACCTGTTATGGCCCTATGAGGGAACAGATGACACATTTGAGGAGCCGGTTCCCACTCAGGAGACTACCTTTGAGGAGGAGTAGCCAGTTAGTTATTATTTTATTTTCCTTTCAGCATATACTCGGGTTTGTCCCCGATTTATCCTCTGGCTTGTATTAACTGTGGATTGGTTGTCACAGGTTAAATATTATGAAATCTTAGCATTCCTATTTCCTGTGATTATTCTTACATGTTCATTATTGTGGATGAGATAGATACTTATTGATCCCAGAAATGACCTAGACAGCGTACTACCGCCGACACTGCGACGTAGGCTGGACGTGCCCACGCACTCGTGCCCGAATAACCGGGTGCGGGTCGTGACAGAGGAGGCGGAGGCGGAGTCGGTTACGGGCGAAGAAAGGGGACGGTTACGGCAGAGGAAACGGGGCAGCGCCTAACGGTCGGAGAAGGCGGCCGGAGCCGTAACGGCCGGCGAGGGGTCGGGGGAGTTTCAGTACTGTAGCAGTAATGAGAAAACGGGTCGGGTTCGGGTTTTGGGCCCGGATCCGACCCAATAAGGAATTGGGTTTGGTTTGGTTAAACCGGTTCGGTCCGGTTCGGTTTAGTTTGGTTTATTTTAAAATAAACCGGATTTATTTCTAGGGTTAAATTGGTTTATTTAAAACTTGGTTTTTAGGTCTTTAAAAATACTTCCGGGGTCCAATAAAATCCAGAAAAATTATCCTATGTCTAATTTTTAATTTTACACCAGAAAATATTATTTTCATAATATTTTAATATTTAATAAATATATTTAAAAATCATTAAATTTCAAAATACTTTGATTTAATTAGTTAAAAATCACCGAAAAATTCTAGAAAATTTATTTTTAAAATCTAAAAATTTCTGGGAGTTTACAGTTCAAAGACAAAAACACCAACATATAATATGTGAGACATGTCACAACCAACCATAAAATATCCGTTCAATCAGATTTTCAGCGACATAAAACGCTTTCTGTAAATTCAGAAATAGAACAAGTAAAATTTTATTAGATGGGAACAAAAAAATGACCCTAAAACATTGGGACGAAAATTTTGTTGTTATTCTTGTTAATAGATATATGGATTATTTATACTAACATCTCCTATGTTTTTGATTTATTAAACAGAGCTCAATTTAAAATAATTACACGGACCTTTCCTTCTCTTTATGTTGTAAGGGTCGTTAGTGTAATAACCCTTTACGTAAAACAAAAACATAGGAAAGGTCCGTAAAGAGACATAAAATATAGGAAAGTTTAGTGTAAATATTTTTAAAATAAGAATGATCCGTTTAATAAAAGAAAAATATAGAAAATGTTAGTGTAAATAATTCTAGATATATATGTCAAGTAAATTCACGTGTGTTGCACATAAAATAATTTTTTTCTTCTGATATTAATGTAAAATTGTTTAAATATTTAAATATATTAAAATTAAGATTTATTATATATTCGTTTATATTTTAATTAGAATTTGTTATATATTTTATTATATTTTAATTATAATTTGTTGTGAATATATGTCTACTTTTCTTAAAGAGTCTTTAAAATGTTAGCCGTCTAAATGTATATCCTCACGTAATTAAAAAAATTAACTAATTAGTTAACTACGTAATATTAAATAATGATAACAAACACCTCTTCTAACTCATGTAGTTGAGGTGAGAGGTATTCTCCCTGGTAGGCTGGGTTCGAATTTTTGTAGTGTTATTTATAACAAATTTAATTTTTTCAACAAATATTTTATGTAATATTAATTTTTTTAAATAATTAATTGATGATATACATAAGACTTAGACGGCTAAATTTTGAGTCATTTTTAAGCCCCCTTATATATATATATATATATATATATATATATATATATCAACAAAAAAGTCGGCAAATCCTCACACCGACGCAGAACCGGCCCTAACCTAGGGCAGTCAGGACGACCGCTCAGGACCCACGAATGAGGGAGGTAAAAAAAACTGGTTTAGACATATACATACTAATAATCTTGTTTAGAAAATAGAACTAGTATAAACCATGGACTCATCATAACTAAGAACAATTGTCGTGTCGTGTTTACTATGTTACACTTGCATACAAGAATTTTAAGATTCAATCCTTGGATGCATCATTTGTTCTAATTTACTTTCAATTTTTAAATTTTTTATATATTATATATGTGAGTATTATTTTGAAAGTTTGTCTAGAATTCAGGGCCGGCTCTGCACTGACGCAGAGACATTGGCCTACGAAAGCTGAAAAAGTATATAGTCAACCCCTCTTTCGGCTGTCGGACGTCCAATCCCTGCACCAATCACCACTTCTTTGGCCACTTAAGATCTCGCAACATTCACTATAACTTTAGCGTATAGGTGTCCCAGCAGAAACTTTAGCAATTAAGAATATTAGATTAAAATTAACAATGATCTAAGTTGACATTTTTTTGTTTTGTTTTTTATTGTGCTACCATCTAAAATTGTTGTCCAATTTTTCAACTCATTTCTTAAAAGAAATCACCTTAAGGTGACTAGTGACCCTACAAACAGATTGCACCAAGATACTGTCAACCTCCTTTTACACCATCTTACAATAACAAACTATTTGACTCTCCAAAAATTCAACTCATAACCACAAACTTTACACTCCAATGTCAACAAGCAATATATATATATATATATATATATATATATATATATATAAAGTTCTTATACTCCAATGTCAACAAGCAAAGGTAGCTAAGAAATAAACAGCTCACCATCCTTCAGCATAGCCATTTTTTCTTCTTTTTTGTTGGAAATTTACGTTGACTCAAATTAAAGATGATGCATGAACTTGTTAGTTCATTGATGAATCTATTCATGTATCTCCAACTTCAGTCAAAAAAATAATTAATCCTCATAAGTGTGATACATTCTTGCATGTATCTAGATTCATCTACTTGTGCCTATAAATAGGCTTGTATTTGATTTGTTTGAAATGTGCAAAAAATTAGAGAGAAAAGAGAGACACTTGAGATGAAGAACACCTTGTAATCCTCTTGTGTATTGTTGAAGAAATACTTGGCTGCACCATCGTGGACGTAGGAGTTATTTCTCCGAACCACGTAAATCTCGTGTCTCATTTCTTTTCTTGTCTCGTTTGATTTCGTATTCCATTATTGCTTCCGCTATGCGCAACAATTGGTATCAGAGCTCCATGATTTTGAATATCTTGGGGCATTGATTTGTGCTTGGAATTTTATTCCAAGATTGTAGTTGTGTTTGTCTAACACACTTGGTGAAAGAAATTCATTGGAATGGCTGAAGATAAAAAGACAACTGGAGAGTCTTCGAGTAACTTGCATCGACCTAAGGTGTCGACTTCGAGTTTTGATGTCTCAAAATTTGACGGGACAAACAACTTCGGTATTTGGCAAGGTGAAATACTCGATCTTTTGGTATTGCAAGATTTGGATCTCACACTCGAGGAGAAGCCCGATGATGTATCTGACTCGATATGGAAAAAGCTTAATCGACAAGCTTGTGGGATCATTCGATCGTGTCTTGGAACGGACCAAAAATATCCGTTCATGAAGGAGACCTCAGCAAAAGATCTTTGGGATAAACTCGAAGCCAAATACATGCAAAAGAGCGTGGAAAATCAACTCCACTTGAAGAAGAAACTCTTCCGCTTCGACTATTGTAAAGGTACGACCATGGTTGAGCATCTTGATAGTTTCAATAAAATTATCACTGATTTGTTGAATCTCGATGTTGAAATCTCTGATGAAGATAAAACCTTGTTATTGTTAAATTCCTTACCCGAGTCTTACGAACATTTGACAACTACCTTGTTCCATGGTAAATCTGAGATAAAATTTAACAATGTTTGTAATTCTTTGATGAATAACGAGGTACGGAAGAAGGACAAACAAGTCCAGCGAGATTCTAGCTCGGATGCTCTCACTATTAGAGGTAGGACTTCCTCTCGAAAAAAATGATGGTAGAGGAAAGTCTCGATCAAAATCGAGGGAAAAATTTGACCGCAAAAGGATTGATAAAGATGAATGTGCCTACTGCCACCAAAAGGGACATTGGAAGAAGGACTGCCCGAACATGAAGAAGAAGGAGTCCAAGGCAAATGTGGTCCAAAAAGATAAAAGTGATACAGACGAGGCTTTGACCGTGTCACTTTCGGTCAGTAACCTTGATGAGTGGATCCTTGATTCGGGGTATACCTATCACATGTGCCCCAACAAGGAAATGTTTTCGAATTTCAAGAAGATCGATGGTGGTGTTGTCTACATGGGCAACGGCAACACTTGCAAAACCGAGGGCATTGGCTCGGTTCAGTTAAAGATGTTTGATGGAGCAATCCAAAAACTTGGAGATGTTCGTTATATTCCTGGATTGAAAAGGAACCTCATCTCGCTTGGAGCCTTAGAATCGAAAGGCTATCGGATCACCATGGATGATGGAACTCTCAAAGTCGCTAAAGGCGCATTGGTGACGATCAAAGGGACCCGAAAAGGAAATCTATACTTCTTTAAGGGTAGCACAATTGTTGACATGCAGCTATGGCATGTTCCAAGGAATCCGATGCTTCAAAACTTTGGCACATGCGACTTGGGCATACCGGTGAGAAGCCTCTTCAAACTTTGATAAAACAAGGCGTGCTTAAAGGGGCTAAGACCGATAAAATCAGCTTTTGTGAACATTGTGTTTTTGGAAAGCAAAGAAGGGTGAAGTTAGACACATCTATATACCGAACGAAGGGTATCCTTGATTATGTTCACACGGATATTTGGGGTCCGACGAAGAATGCGTCGCTTGGAGAAAAAAGGTTGTTTGTCACCTTTATTGATGATTACTCAAGACGAGTCTGGATGTACCCGATGAGCCATAAGAATGAAGTCATGTATATCTTTCTTGAGTGGAAGAAGATGGTGGAGAATCATACTGGACGAAAAATTAAGAAGTTACGATCGGACAATGTTGGAGAATACAAGTTTGATCCTTTTCTTGAAGTATGTCTAGAAGAAGGAATTATTCGTCACTTCACCGTTCTGCAAAATCTACAACAAAATGGGGTCACCGAAAGGATGAACCAGACTTTGATTGAAAAGGCTCAGTGCATGTTGTCTCAGGTAGGCTTGAGAAAATTATTTTGGACAGAAGCAATCAACTATGTAGTTCACCTTGTGAATCGGTTACCTACTGTTGCAAACGGGGTTAAAGCACCACTTGAAAAATGGTTAGGTAAACCTGTTAATGATTATGATCAATTGTATATTTTTGGTTGCCCTGCTTATTGTAACACCCCGTTCTGTTCTAGCGGACTGCCGACTCAATCGGCAAAAGTGTAACTGTTCCGACCCGCTTTGCCTCAAAGGAGAAGCAAAGGATATCCCGACTTGCCCCTACAGGAATTCGGCTTAGGCTTTCAGAGGCTCGCTTGACGTATCGCTCTACCGAGGCGAATCATCGCTAAGGTGGGTGACTACGGTGAACTTGTCTTTGCTTAGCCAGCACACATAAAATCTGTAACGATACATGCTAGTCGCTAGGTGAATTACCCCCTGCATGCTAATAAGAATATAACGCGCCTAGCTAAGGGAATAATCCCAACTCATATTGCTTATGCTAGAACATGGAAATGAAACACTGCTTATATATATATATGTTCAGACCCTCGCATGCTAAGTCCCTAACGGTTTCACCCCTCGGCTTACCTTCGGGCCCGAGCTAACATAAACATTGTGTTTATACAAATGCATGCTTGTCTGCTTGTACGTTGCCTCGACTCAATGCTTGTAGCCTAAGCTAGCCCACACCCTGTTATACAAAATATTGTTCAGAAGGGCTATGCGAAATGAATAAGGCAATGCCTCTTGTCTTGTACTATTGTTGCCTCAACAGAATTGCCTCTTGTCTTGTACTCTTGTCTTGTACTCTTGTCTTGTACGATTGTTGCCCCAACCATGTAAATGGATAACTTGCCCGAGACGCCGTTCGATCACAGACAACTTGTGCACAGGGTTGGTCTAGCGGGCGATGCCGGGGCACTGGCATCGTCCCGGTCTGGGCGAGACCAATTGTTTTAGTCTCTTGTTCGACGGAATGGCTTGCAGCACCTCTTGTACTTTCGTTGCATACCATTCTCGTCTAAGACTATACCGTCTATTATGGCATACGCCAGTGATCGCCTTGTATTTAACTTGTTGTATGCTTGCTGGTAATAATGAAAGATAACAAGTTATCCTCGCTTAGCGGCTATCCGCGTACAAGATATTGTAGTGCATGAAACAAATGAACTGAACACCTGAACGATCTTGAATTAACAGTACTCGTATTTGCATATGCTATGCCTCCTGAATGTTTATACTTGCCCGTGTCTGAATAGAATATATTGTTTGCCTTGGACAGGGAAGGCCAAATGGTAAGTTGGTAAGTCTCGCCGTGTTTCCTCTCATGTCGCACGGCGCACTGCCATACGAGCTAGGCAATTCAATATTTGCATGAAATTGATCCTAAGACAACTAGAAAGACAACTTAATAGTTGGTGCACGGAACCTGTATTACGTGTTTGGATTTGTCGAGCGGGCGAGTAGCTTTTCCACCAGTGCATTCAATGTACTGATAATCCACCAGTTTGTATGCAGGGTGCGGGAGAACCTCGTTCAGTGCGGATGCCTCCATCGCGCGTGCTAAGGTATGGAGATCACTCCGAAGCAACGGTGCATCCGGAACAGAAGCACATATACGAGACGTAATGTTTTGAACATCGCCTGACCATCGCCTGTACAATCAATCCACAATTGTAGCCACTTGGCACGCTTTTACTGTTTCAGAGAGAGAGGCTTGAGCGACTTATAATCTCGGCTATACGCCGCCTGTAACACATGTTTATATCAATAAAAGAGTTTTTTTACTTCAACTTGTGTTTCAATGCTTCCGCTATATTGTTAACTCAGTGAACTTGTTACTGATCGCCTATGCGTTCAAGACTCCACTGCACTCGGACAATCTGTATGACTCTGTGGCTTAGAACTCTTACCGCCAGCCAATGAACCCTGGCCTTGCACGGGAGCGGATCACGCTCGTGCGACATCACGCCCAGATGGGTCTAAGCGATCGTCCCGCGGGAGCGCTGGCGAGGGTGATTCCCGCCTAGCGGGTAGCCTGCAGGAGATCGGGGCGTGACACTTATTACCATATTTCTGAATCAAAACTTGACCCTCGAGCAAAGAAAGTCATTTTCATGGGCTTTAGTTCAGGAGTTAAAGCATACAGGTTATGGTGTCCGGAGTCAAAGAAGATAATCAAGAGCCGAGACATAATATTTGACGAATTGGTAATGCTTTTGAAAAGATGGATGAACCTCCTAAGCAGGCTAAGAAGGTCACTGTTGCTTCTGAGCTGGTTATTTCTGTAGGAGAATCTTGTCAAAATAAACCGGTTGATGATGAGAAAAACTTCGATCAGGTGGAGGACATCGTGCAGGTGAAGGAATGTCTCGAGGAAGAGACTCTAGAACCCAAGGTAGCTGAGTCTATTGCAAAGAATAGACCTCGAAGGAAAATTAAACGGCCAGCTCGATTTGATGATATGGTTTCATTTGCACTCTCTGTGATCGAGGGAATTCCGAATAGCTACAAAGATGCTAATCAAAATTCAGAAAGCTCGAAATAGAAGGAGTCCATGGACAAAGAAATGAAGTCTTTGAAAAAGAATCAGACTTGGGAATTGGTGCAACTTCCTAAGGAAAAAAGAGCTATCGAATGCAAATGGGTGTATGCAAAGAAAGATGACACTCAGAAAATTCGATACAAAGCTCGATTGGTGGCCAAAGGATATGCTCAAAAGGAGGGTATAAACTACAACGAGATCTTTTCTCCAGTTGTGAAACATTCGTCTATTTGAGTGTTGTTGGCGTTGGTAGCTCAATTTAATCTCGAGCTTTTCCAACTTGATGTCAAGACGGCTTTCTTGCATTGAGACTTGAATGAAGAAATTTATATGACACAACCTGATGGATTTTGTGTTCTTGGAAAGGAAAATTGGGCTTGCAAACTGCAAAAATCCTTGTACGGTCTTAAGTAGTCTCCTCGACAATGGTATACTCGTTTTGATCAGTTCAAGGTGGAATACAAGTACACTCGTAGCCAATTTGATCATTGTGTATACTTTCAAAAACTTAATTATGGCTCCTACATTTATTTGCTCTTGTATGTGGATGATATGTTAATTGCATCCAAGAGCAAGGTGGAGATAGATAAATTGAAGGCCCAACTCAGAAAGGAGTTCGAAATGAAGGACTTAGGCGAGGCACGACATACTTGGAATGGAGATCAAGAGGGATCATCCTAATGGTACCGTTTGATTATCACAATCTCAATACTTGAAGAAGATTTTGGAGAAATTTGATATGCATGGTTCGACCAAACCTGTAAGTACTCCGTTCGCCCCTCATTTCAAATTAAGTTCTTCTTTATGCCCGACTTCTGATGAAGAACGAAGATACATGGAAAATATTCCCTATACAAATGTTGTTGGATCATTGATGTATGCTATGGTGTGCACTAGGCCTGACCTTTCACATGCTGTTAGTATGGTTAGCCGATACATGCACAATCTAGGAAAGGGATATTGGTAAGCTGTGAAGTGGATACTTTGATATCTTCGTGGCACTGTTGATCTTGGTTTAAAATTTCAAAGAAAGAATGATCTAGAGTTTGATAAATTAGTGGTTGGTTATGTGGATTCGGACTATGCCGGTGATCTTGACAAAAGAAGATCTACTATTGGATATGTGTTCACTATGGCTGGTGGACCTATTTGTTGGTGTTCGATGCTTCAATCCACAGTTGCATTGTCCATTACTGAAGTTGAATATATGGCAGTCACTAAAGCTTTTAAGGAAGCTATTTGGATGAATGGTTTGGTGAATGATTTAGAAATTGCTCAAAAGCACGTTGATGTGTTTTGTGATAGCCAGAGTGCTATTTGTTTATCAAAAAATCAAGTTCATCATTTCCGAACCAAGCATATTGATGTTCGATTTCACTTTATTCGAAAGATTATTAATGAAGGTGATATTCGATTGTTGAAGATAGCTACTGCCAAAAATCCAGCCGACATGTTACTCGAGATAAGTTGGTCCATTGCTTGGACCTGATCAACATTGGATAGTCGGTGCACCCGTTTGCAGCCAAGTTAGTTATGAGGATACGAGAATTTTTCGTCAAGATGGAGATTGTTGGAAATATACATTGACTCAAATTAAAGATGATGTATGAACTTGTTAGTTCATTGATGAATCTATCCATGTCTCTCCAACTTCATTCAAAGAAATAATTAATCCTTATTAGTGTGATACATTCTTGCATGTATCTAGATTCATTTACTTGTGCCTATAAATAGGCTTGTATTTTATTTGTTTGAAGTGTGCAAAAAATTAGAGAGAAAAGAGAGACACTTGAGATGAAGAACACCATTAATCCTCTTGTGTATTGTTAAAGAAATATTTGGCTGCACTACCGTGGACGTACGAGTTATTTCTCCGATCCACGTAAATCTCGTATCTCATTTCTTTTCTTGTCTTGTTTGATTTCGTATTCCATTATTGCTTCCGCTATGCGCAATACTTTTTTCTTCAAATGTGACATATTAACTATAAATAGAAACATTCATATGGTTACAGATCTCCAACCAATTCTTTAACATATAGTTTACTGATCATCTCAAAGTGAAACATATAAGTTTAGAACACTAATTAATTATGACATTTTTTCTCGATATAAAAGTAGATCTGAGGCAAGTGGACAGGAAGATCGAGGCGATCCAGGAGATCGTGTGGAGCAAGGAGATCTGAGCAGAAGCTATGGATAAACAGGAGGATCTGAGAGGATGGTCAACGGTGACGAGGGAGAGAGGAGGGAAGCCTCCGATGAAAGTTGGAGCTGGAAGCGCAAGGCCGGAGAGGGGGAGGGTACCTCGGCATGATCATTTTGTAGGGGCAGGGAAAAAAGGGAAGGCAAATATCCTCCTAGAAAGGAAGTCAGGAATGAGGTCTCCGGCTATAAACCAGGCAGGGAAGGAGAACAACAGCCAAGGTGGGACTAACCACTCCCCAAGTAGACGGATCCATAAGGTGTTCGACAAAAGTCCTAGGAGAGAGCTGTGCAGGATTGCTGAAGGTAAACCAGTCTCATGGGCGAATCTATGCAAACCTGCGCCATTTTAAGAGGCGACTGAGCTTCAGTATGTAGAGCCTATATTGATCAATAGCAAAAATAACTCTCGATGATCTAACTGAATCCATGGAGTACTGGAAACACACGGTGGCTACGTATGTTATGGGTCATAAATCTTTCTACAGTCCAATTCGAGGCTATGCTTGTCACGACCCGCATCCGGATGATCGGGTATGAGTACTTGGGTACGTCCAGCCTTCGTCGCTACATCAGCGGTAGAACGTTGTCTAGATCATCAATATCTATCTATCATCTCACACAATAATATCTAACTCCATAAGGAGACAATAATATAACAATTTAATATAAAATACTCAATCACAGAACTAAAGCACGATAAGATATCAAAGAAGTCTAACATATCCACATAGTCTAAACATCAACAACAACAACCAATAACAACAACAATATCCAAGTCTCAAATACAAGTCGGAAACAAATTCGGTACCAAAATGCTAATGGAACAAATAAGATAGACTAGTGATTCCGGCTAGACCTCCCGGCAATCACATATGAGCTATATGATCTATGTCTGCTACTCCCTCATGCGGTCCGTAGAAAGTCGGACAACAATCTTCTAAATAGTCATCTGGAAAATATATCCAGTCAGGATGGAACGAGCATACATCTAACAATAGTTCCAATTAAATGACAAAGACTATAAAATAGTAATAGTGAGTGCAATACAAGATAAGAATAAATAACTTAATCATAACTGACAATATTATTATGAGAAAGGGATAAACACAACTATATGGCATGTTTGGTAAAGAGCAGTATGAGAAATAGGGATACAAAACTATATGGAAGAGAAATACATAGACAGAGCAATAGAGAACATCTTAGTAAAAAATAAAATAGACATGAAGGAACTATACTAACTACGTGCTTTGGAGTATTAGTGTTGACATGTGATCGACTTGGGAACTTGCACAATACGATATGGCCTGGCTAATCATACGTGAGATGTATGATTAACACTCACAGTACTTTCCCTTGTGCAATAAGGGTATGATCACACATCTAGCTGTATTTTCTCACCCCCGACTAGTACATTGATCCAAACCATGACACGTCCTACAAGAATAACTTGCACAATAAAGATAACTTGCACAGTAAGCATAAAAAGTAACATCTCATGACGGAGATCCATACTATACCAATTCGTATACCATCGTGTCAGGAATCAAGTAGTACATCACTAAGTATATGAATCATAGTAAATATCAAATAATAAAAACTATCAGAGAATGTACTCGCCTGTGGTCTAGAGTAATGAATATCAAACAGTGTCCATCTCGGTGTCTCAAGAACCTAAATATAAATTGCCATGTCAATTAGTGTATTAGAGTAATAAACATGCTTAAATAAACTAAAATATGATTTTTAGGCCAAAACTAGGTCATAATAGTCAAACTAGGCCAAACTAGGTTGATACCTTAATTTTAGGTTCATACATACCTTCTAGGTTGATTACAAGGCTAGACTTGCTAATACTAGGTGATACAGAGTCATTCTAGGTGTTCTAGGCCAGTACCTTGCTAATACTAGATTTCTAGTTCATACTAGCTAATATATATATATATATATATATATATATATATATATATATATATATATATATATTGGCCTAATATTTATGTTGAGTTTTTGAATATGGCTAATCGATTAAGTTTAGCATGTAATCGATCAATCACTATAGTATCTTCTACTTAAACTCATCATTGTCCATATATGTAATATTTGCTTCTATATATTTTCTTGTTCGTCTAACATGTACTTGCAGAATACAATAAGTAAGATCAATAATGGACATATGCTATATGACGATGAGCAAAAGGCGGCGTTATACCAGAAGATTTAGTCCAACCGCCTATAACTTATCTGGAGCCTCGCACCCGGGGGTTCCGCTGGTTTGGCGTCATCAATGCTCTTGGTTTTCATATATAATCTTATATTTTATTTGAGTCTAGGACTGATGTAAGCTGAGTCGCACTAATAAATCCAAGACCTATACCCAGATACCTAGTCCACTCAAATAAACCAAAGAACCCATCTACCAAATTAGGCCACATTCATTTACAAAGTCTACCATACTTAGAAACCGAACTCGTGCCGAACTCGGACCGAACTCGGACCAAATTGGTATGAAATCAACCAGTTCAATTAGCTCTTGATTTCTTGGCTTAACGGTTGGAAATTTGAATTAAACTCCACCCGAATTCTAGCCGAATTCTGTTTGCCTACACACTATAAATAGGATTAGAATTCTATATTCCTACTCACTCAACCATTCTCAATCTTTCTATCCTATAGTGAGTAAACCCTTAGAGCCTAAACTTTTTTATCTCCAAGATAAATTCTCTAGCCTTCTAATGCCAAGTAAGATCTCAGTCTAGAAGTCTACAGAGTTGTAAAGAGCTTGGTTCATCAAGCTCTGTTCTATGTGAAGTTGCGAGCCTTCGGATCAAAACTCGTGGTGTGTGAAGTTGCGAGCCTTCGGATCAAATCTCGTGGTTGTAAGAAGTCGGCAAACCTTCAGATCAAAGCTTGTGATTCACTATTGGTGATTATAGTGGATAAAACTCCGAGCTTGAGTTCTCGGGACTTGACTAGTCCTCTCAGAGAAAAACCAGTATACATCACGATGTTTGGGTTTTCTCTCTCTTACTCTTACTTCCTTACATTACTTTCTTGCATATACATTATTAGTTGGTAGCTGCCTTCACTCTGCTTATTTTTTAATTGGGTAGATTATTCCGCTGCACTCTATTCACCCCCTCTATAGTTGCCATACATGGTCCTTTAATTGGTATCAGAGCTAGTTCTCTTGATATTTGGCTTAACATTCTAAGAGACTTATGGCAACTGTTAGATCTATCCACACCAACAATGGTGAAGGCTAGTCCATAAATATGCCACCCCTATTTGATGGTACTAACTACACATACTGGAAGACACGTATGAGTTTCTATTTGAAATCACTTAATTTTGATCTTTGGTATATTTTAATTGATGGATACAAAAAGCCACCTAGAATAGTTATAGATGACCACCTTGTAGAGAAATCCCATGATAAGTACACAGACACTAAAAAAAAAATAAGCTAGTCTTGATGCTAAAGCTATTAACGCTCTATTTTATACTGTAAACAGAATTGAATTTAACAGGGTCTCCACTTGCGGCACTTCACACGAAGTATGGAAACTTCTTGAGGCACTCATGAAGGAACATCCCAAGTGAAGGAATCAAAAATAGGTCATCTAACACAAGAGTATGAAGCATTCAAGATGAATCAAGATGACATAATCACTCAAATATTTATGAGATTTCTCGACATCGTCAACCCTCTATCATCTCTTGGCAAAGAGTATAGTAATCATGAAAAGATTCATAAAGTACTCAGGGGACTCACCAAGAACTGGAATCCCAAGGCCACTGTAATCATATAAGGGAATGATCTCATCACGTTGACCCTCGAGACGCTCATGGTTAAGCTGATGACTCACGAGCTGGATCTTAAGGAATTTAAAGAACCCACTCCAAATAAGAAGACAATTGCTCTCAAGGCGCATCACAAGAAGGTCACAAATTATGACTCCGACGATGATGAATCTCAAGATGAGAAAGTTGACCTGATCACTCAAAACTTCAGGAAATTCCTAAAGCTGAGAGATCAAAGAAGAATGAGCTTAATGACAACAGTGATGAAGAGCCTATATGCTACAACTGTAAAAGGCCAGGCCACGTGATTAAAGATTGCTTCAAAGCAAAAAGAGAAAATCGATATAAACAATCAAACAAAAGAGAATCTTCGTCACACAAATATGCAAATACAAGCATCTGGTGTGAAAGTGAAACTAGTGATTTAGAAGAAGAAAGCCCTCGACATACTGCAAATATTTGCTTAACAACATTTGATAACGAGGTAAAAGATAATTCTTTACTTGAAGAGGTTTCTTATAATAAATTATCTGATGCTTTCAATAATTTATTTGAAGATCACAAGAAGCTTATGGATAATTATAAGCAAGCCAGAAAATATATTAAATCTTATCAGCTTGGGAATTAAAAGCTTACTTATCTACTAAATGAAGCTATAGACTATTCCTCTTCTGATGATTCTGTTTATATCTCCAAACTTAAGCTTAGCTTACAAGAAGCACTTGATTGCTTTGATGAAAGTAATCAAGAAAATGCTAAACTTAAGAAGGATTTAAAATAGGAGAAGAAGAAGTACTCTAATGCCTCACTTAGAATTGATGCTCTTACTGCTAAATATAATAATTTATATGCTACCTCTAAAAAGTTAGAGATTAAATTGGAAAAGTCGGTCGTACAGCCTACTACTCAGTCTAACACGAGACACATGGCTAAACAAAAGAGCACTCACAATAAGACACCAGCAAGCAAACCAAATGTTCCACACTATCATGCATGTAGACACAACATACTTCACATAATCATGCATTTTATTATAAATATCCATGCAAGACACGTCACACCACTTTACATACTCATCCTTTTATACCCAACACAAATGTCTATGCTACATGTCATTTGTAGTGCCTCAAATCCTGATCCGACCGGGATGTGCACTATGTAATTGGGCTTGTGGCTAGACCGTTTGAATCATAGTTTAGATCTTCGGCATCTTCTTTCCACGGACGAAATACGATAATCTTTTCCAACTCATGGAAAGGCCTCTATTGAAACAAGTCCAATAGTTTTCGTGCTTTGTGTTTGGTTTTCTTGATTGCCGCTTTGGGATTTTGATTTGGTGTTGCTTTCGATTTGCTTGGTTTTCGCTGTTGGCTTTCTCGTTTGGAGCTTTGATCCTTGGGGAGTTCGACAGGAAGGATAGGCAAGATTCTAACTCGGTGCTTGTGCTGTTGCAGGTTCGCGTAATTGACGTTTGATCGTCGCTAGGCGGGACTCCTTGTTTTCAACATTTTTCTCTTAACCAGTGAGTGGTTCGGACCCTTCTTTCCTACTTCTTCACGCCCACATCTCTAATGTTTCAAACGTTCACTCGATGATGTCCGGTTGGACTCCTAGGAAATCCTTTGCCACAATGCATGCCAAGCCACTAAGAAAGGAACATGGGATTATAGACTAACTTAACTATATGCTTGCACATTATAAACTTGAGTTTCTTTATAAAGGAATTCGGTTATTGGTTGGTTGCGGCCTGGTGCCTCGGATAGAGTTTGGACCTACGGGATACCCAAAATCGGAACTCGGCTTGAGAAAATATGAACTATTGCATGAGAATATAATCCTGCTTTACTTCTTCTGTTTTATTTTAATGCATTGTATGATATATGAATTATTCATGCATTTGCATGGTCTGGGATAACTTATGCTCAAGGTTTGACTTTCCTCGAAACGGTATTCTGGGGCACTAGAACCGTATCGACCCGAGGGGAATATTTGATCATGCTAGTCGCGATGCATTGCGGACCTTCAGCAGGGCTTGCTACCCGGGCTGATAGGACGCAGCAATGCTTGGAATAAGTCCATAAGGTGTCGATCACACCAATGACCGCATAGAATAAAACACATACTAATTTATTGTCTTGTACAGATGGTAAGTATACTTGTGTTTCGTTGTAGGGATGGCGTGCATCGGTTGAGTATGCAACCGGTGTACTTGTTGAATTCAATATTATTTTCATTCCTATCAAAACATGCAACTGATATGAATTGAATTCACTTACTTTTTTATAGAAAGATCATTTTAATGCATGCTCGCCCCTAATAAGCTAGTATCAATTTAGTCGAGTGGGTTCATCCTGCTCACCAGTACAAAGTTGAGTACTGACCCACGTTGTGGGCAACTATTTCAAGCACTCAGGCGGTGCAACGCTAGTGGATAGACGATGAGGCGTTAGGAGCACCTCTATTTTGAAGTATAGTTGGAGTCAGTTCATTTTGGAGGCTTGGACTTTCAATCTATACAAGGGCGTAATGTATGAACGACGTGGACTATCTGATGGCGCGCGCCCTGCCTTTTGAGTTATCTTTTGTAATACAAATCAAGTAGCCGAGAGGCGCATCAAATGTAACCTCTATGTAAATTACTCTGAATTATCAATAAAAAGCATATTTCTTCCTATACTTGTGTTCAAATATCTGTGAATGTGTTTTCTAAATTGAGTTTCAAAATGGTTTCCTATCACTGAACGTTCTTACATTGTGCGAGCGCAACTCCAGGTTCGCACGACATCATGCCCCAGCGAGGACGATCGGTTCCATAAAAGATCCAACGAGGACTATTGACCCTTTTGAGATCGGGGCGTGACCTCATTACTGTAGTTTAAAAGGACATATTTTACATCAATGCAAGGCTAAAAAAATGGTTGATATGAATATGTATAAGTGGGTTCCCAAAGCTAACAAATATGGATCCAAATCTTGGATATCAAAGTCTCTGCCTAATGATGTAGGTAGAACGCTTTGTGTCAGAATTTAGCACCAAGAAGAATGTTGGTGATTTCAAAGCTACAAAGGTCATCTACCAAGCAATTGCACCAACATAAGTATGGCCACTTGAGCCACTTTGATAACATGCTAATTGATTTTTTCTTGAATTGCT
Source organism: Iris macrosiphon (assembly GCA_036927795.1). NCBI lineage: Eukaryota > Viridiplantae > Streptophyta > Magnoliopsida > Asparagales > Iridaceae > Iris > Iris macrosiphon. The sequence goes on along the minus strand of JAYESA010000513.1, from coordinate 21,333 downwards.
ATAATTAAAGAATCTAGCATATATCTTATTAATATCTTTTAGTTGGTATTTATTTAAATTAATGAGAGATGTGATACTGGCATGCTTAGTTAATTTTTTTGTAATTATTTCTATTCAGCATGACTATTTGATTAGCCTCAGTTATTATTTCACAGTATAGAGTTATTTACTTTCTATTAGTATGACACAATTGTCTATGCATGCTTTATATCTTTTAGCAAAATTTATTCGTCAAGAATTAGGATTCTAGATTTCAATGTTGTATGATATTATAATTAGCATATATACCTATTAAATCTAAATTTTTTAAAGTTAAGATTACTTTTGGTTATAAGCCGAAAGAGCCATTCTGTCAAAAAGGTATAAATAGCCTAAGCGACATGGTACTTAAGTGTCTTTGGACCACCGCTAGCTGGTATCCGGCCCCTACAACTAACCCAAGATGATCAACACTTTATTGAATAATGCTTTGTTAAGGTCTATTTTCAATTATTTTTATAATACAACAGTAAATCTAAATCCTACTTTTGATTTAAAGTTGACAACTTTTAGTATAGATTGTGACACTATGACTTTTAGTAAGCACTACTGGTTTTACTAACTATTTTTGAACTATGCCACCTAGTTTTAATTTGAATTTAGACCTCTGACTAGTTGCAATGATATGTATACTTTATTTTCTACAACATGATTGGATGCTATACTATGATTGAGATATTAGAGAGAAGTTGTTTCATTGTCTCTTGCATATGATTAAATGTGTATATTAATTTATGCTTCTCTTGTATTATTATTATCCAATGTTTCTATATTAATGTAATGCATCTAATTTCCTATAATTGATATCTAGTTTCCAATTGGTAAGTATATGGTTATGATATGCATGTCATTATTCTCCATATGGTGATATTCTAGCTACTTACTCCTAATTTACCATATGATCATATTATATGATTTATGTTACCCACCTTGTCTTCATGATATACACTTCGTTTGCGGGAGAGTCGTAAACAATATATTTTGACAAAGGAGGAAAAATATGTCAAATATGTGCATATTCGCCAACGTCGTACTACGGGGGAGCTTATGCACATGTAGAAGCTTTGGTAAAGATTTGTGTCAATATCTCCTATTACGGGAGAGCTTATTTTTGATCATGTCAACGGAAGAGAAGTAAGTTTAAGTCTGTAAGTATATGTTTAAGTAGTATACGTATAGTGATTATGCTTATTATTTTGATATATGCATCGATTATATTTGTCTTAAACTTAACTGATTTGCCATAATAAAAAATGGGAAGAATGTTGGCCTAATTTTTATGTTGACTTTTTGAATATGGCTAATCGATTAAGTTTAGCATTATGGTAATCGATCAACCACTGTAGTATCTTCTACTTAAACTCAGTATTATCCAGATATGTAATATTTACTTCTGTATATTTCCTTGTTCGTCTAACGTGTACTTACAGAAAGCAATAATCAAGATTAGTAATGGACATATGCTATATGACGATGAGCAAAAGGCAACGTTATACCAGAAGATTTAGTCCAACCACCTACGATTTATCTGCAGCCTTGCACCCGGGGGTTCCGCTGCCCAGTCAGTGGACGAGAGTCGAGGGGGCAGTGCCCTTCGTGGGGGTTCGGGGGCGAAGCCCCTGAAAGGTATTCAGATTACCAGATCTGGTTATCTTTGGATAACTACCGTCAAGGGAAAAAGCGTCTTCAAGTCAGCAGATATTTCAGAAGTTTGGCGTCATCAGTGCTCTTAGTTTTCATATGTAATCTTATATTTTATTTGAGTCTATGACTGATGTAAGATGAGTTACACTGGCAAATCCAAGTACATATACCCAGATACCTAGTCCACTCAAATAAAATAAAGAACCTATCCACCAAATTAGGCCATATTCATTTACAAAGTCTACCATACTTCGAAACCAAAATTGGGCCGAACTCGTGCCAAACTCGGACCGAACTGGGTTACCCTTTTGGTATGAAATCAACCAGTTCAATTAGCTCATGATTTCTTGGCCCAACTGTTAGAAATTTAAATTAAAGCCCATCCAAATTCTGGCCGAATTCTGTTTGCCTACACACTATAAATAGGATTAGAATTCTATATTCCTACTCAATCAACCATTCTTAATCTTTCTATCCTATAGTGAGTAAACCCTCAGAGCCTAAACTTTCTTATCTCCAAGATCAACTCCCGAGACTTCTAATGCCAAATGCGGTCTCGGTCTAGAAGTCTACAGAGTTATAAAATGCTTGGTTCATCAAGCCCTGTTCTGTGTGAAGTAGCGAGCCTTCAGATCAAAACTCGTGGTGTATGAAGTTGCGAGCCTTCAGATCAAAACTTATGGTTGTAAAAAATCGGCAAGCCTTCAGATCAAAACTTATGATTCACTATTGGTGATTATAGTAGTTAAAACTTTGAACTTGAGTTCTCGGGACTGGACTAGTCCTCTCAGAGAGAAACCAGTATACATCGCGGTATTTAGGTTTGCTCCCTCTTACTCTTACTGCTTTATATTACTGTCTTGCATATACATTGTTAGTTAGTAGCTGCCTTCACTCTGCTTATTTTTTAATTGGGTAGATTATTCCGCTGTACTCTATTCACCCCCCCTCTAGAGTTGCCAAACATGGTCCTTCAATATATATATATATATATATATAGCACTATAGTATAATACCCTGACCTATACTAATGTAACACACTGATACCTTACCTCAATTCACTTACCTTACCCTTGCATACACCTTAATGTACTGTAGTGCCCCATTCCCCCTATTCGGAGAGCACGGCTAAGAAATACAAGTTGGTATCGTTCGATCGGGATAGATTGAAACAAGATCTTATCCTCGTTATGGATTTGCTTCTTTGGAATCAATTTCCATATTCAGTGGACCGTGCCCCGATGATGGACTTTCTCGGTAACTATCGCAGATATCTGCTCGACAGTTGCTACACTCTGGCTGTAAGGGATACTTAGCGCCGGTTCAGGACACGCAGCTGGATTACGCAAATGTTGAGTCTTCTTTCGTTGAGGCGGAGTTCCCTAATGTGTTTCCAAATGAACTACCTGGCATGCCACCTGACCGAGAGATCGAGTTCACCATTGACATGTTCCCAAATACTCAACCAATTTCTAAGGCTCCATAAAGAATGGCCCCTGCTGAACTAAAGGAGTTAAAGTGCCAACTTCAAGAACTGCTGGATCGTGGGTTCATCTGTCCGAGCGTGTCTCCTTAGGGCACGCCTGTACTCTTTGTAAAGAAAAAGGATGGGACATTACGAATCTGCATCGATTATCGGGAGCTGAATAAGGTCACTATCAGAAATAAGTATCCCTTGCCTAGGATAGATGATCTCTTTCATCATTTGCAAGGGGCATCGGTGTTCTCAAAAATTGATCTTCGTTCGGGCTACCACCAACTAAAGATCAAACCAGAGGACATGCCCAAGTTTGCATTTCGAACCCGCTATGGACATTACGACTTTTCTGTTATGCCGTTTGGACTGGTGAACGCCCCTGTCGCTTTTATGGATTTAATGAACCGTGTGTTCCGACCCTTCCTTTATAAATTTTGTGGTAGTTTTTATCGATGACATCTTAGTGTACTCGAAGAATAAGGATGAACAAATAGGACACCTGCGGATGGTGCTTTAAACTCTTTGAGACAATAAGTTATATGCAAAGCTGAGCAAGTGCAAGTTCTGGTTAGACATTATATCTTTTTTTGGGCACATTATTTAGGCAGAGGGCATCTCAGTTGACCCAAAGAAAATAGAAGCCATCGTGAAGTGGAGGAGGCCTGAGCCAGCTAGCGACATTCAAATTTTTCTTGGTCTAGCAGGCTACTACAGAAGATTTATAAAGGATTTTGCAAGAATTGTCTCGCCTCTGACCTAGCTCACTCGGAAGGGAGTAACATTCGCATGGACGGACGACTACAAAGCTTTATTTGTGGAGTTAAAGCAGCGACTTATCTCAGCACCAATTCTTACCCTTCCGGACGGACCTGATGACTTTAAGATATATAGCGACGCCTCAGGAAAGGGTTTGGGATGTGTCCTTATGCATATGGACAAGGTGATAGCTTTTGCGTCGAGGCAGTTGAAGCCTCACGAGAAGAATTATCCAACGCATGACCTGGAGCTCGCGGCGGTTGTGTTCGCGCTGAAGTTATTGCGCCACTACCTTTATGGTGTGTCGTACAAGATCTATATGGACCATAAGAGTCTCAAATATCTCTATACATAAAAGGATTTAAATTTACGATAACAGCATTGGCTCGAACTTCTTAGCAATTTTGACTTGATGATCAGATACACACCGGGCAAGGGTAATATTGTAGCTGATGCGCTGAGTCGAGTATTCATTGGGAGCCTGGCTATTGATGACAAGCAGCATCGGGATATTGAAGCTTTGGGCATTACACTTAAAATCAGATACAAGAAGGAGGCACAAGTGGCACAACTGCGTCTCGAACCCGACTTATTAGAAAAGGTCAAGCCCGCTCAGAAGGATGACCTATTTCTGCAAAAGATGAAATATCGTATCTCAGCAGGAAAGGCAACCGACTTTGCGGTAGGCACGGACAGGATGATGTGAGTGAAGGGAAGATTGTGCGTTCCTAACGATGCAGCCCTCAGAAAAGAGATACTCACGGAAGCCCACTATGCAATTTATACTTCACATCCGGGTAGCACAAAGATGTATTGAGATCTCCGTACGATATTTTGGTGGCACGATATAAAAAAGATATAGCGTTGTTCGTGTTACAATGCATGGCTTGTCAGAGGGTAAAGGCCAAGCACCAGAAGCCGGGCAGAGTGATGCAGAACCTTGTTATACCGGAGTGAAAATGGAAACATATAACGATGGATTTTATTGTTGGTTTGCCGAAGACGCAACGGGAGAATAATGCCGTCTAGGTCATCGTTGATCGACTCACCAAGTCAGCTCACTTTCTTCCTATCAAAAGTACTTGGAGTGCCGACCGCCTGGCCCAGATCTTCCTCAACAAGATCATTCGACTCCACGGCGTGCCCGTATCCATTGTCTCCGATAGAGATGGTCGATTCTTATCGCACTTCTGGGAAAGCCTACAGGCAGCAATGGGGAAGAAGTTGAAGTTCAGCTCCGCCTACCATCCTCAAGCAGACGGCCAAATAGAGTGGGTCAACCAAATCCTCAAAGACATGCTACGACTCTGCGCCTTGGACTTAAAGACTAATTGGGACATGCATCTACCGTTAGCCGAATTTGCATACAATAATAGCTATTAATCCAGCATTCAAATAGCGCCGTATGTTGCGTTGTATGGGCAAAAGTGCAGATCCCCGATCTGTTGGAATGAAGTTAGTGAACGACAAATTTTTGGCCCTAAACTTGTGGAGCAAACTGTCCAGAAGATTCGCTTGATTCGAGAAGGGCTAAAGGTAGCTCAGAGTCGCCAAAAAAGCTACTCAGACACGCATCGACGACCCCTTGAGTTTTTAGAAGGCGATCGGGTATTTCTTAAAGTCTCGCCCATGCGAGGAGTTACCAAATTTGGAGCAAAGAGAAAGCTAAGTCCAAGATTCATTGGTCCGTTCGAGTTACTAAAGCGAGTCGCCCCGGTCGCATATCAGATTGCCCTGCCACCGTCACTATCTGAAGTGCACGATGTCTTCCATGTTTCACAGCTTAGGAATTATGTGTACGACTCGAGTCATGTGGTGGATCTTGGTCAACTGGAACTAAAGGAAGACTTGACTTATGTTGAACAACCTGTGCGGATCTTGGATCGAAAAGAGAAGCTGCTTCGAAGTTGTTCGGTTCCTCTCTTGCGCGTGCTTTGGCAAAACCATTCGATCGAAGAATCAACTTGAGAGCTTGAATCTGAGATGAGGGAAAGATTTCCTTCATTGTTTCTTAGTGCTAGGTTCTATTCCTAAGTTTCGTGGATGAAACTTCCAATTAGTTGGTTAGGATGTAGTACCCCGTTCTCCCTATTCGAGGAGCGCGACTAAGAAATAAAAGTTGGTATCGTTCGATCAGGATAGATTGAAATAAGATCTTATCCTCGTTATAGATTTGCTTCTTCGGAATTGATTTCCATATTCAGTGGACCATGCCCCGAGGATGGACTTAGCGGCAGAGTCAAGAGGGACATCTCCGCTGCAAGTTTTCTTGCCTAGTTTTCGTTGTCGCCTTATTGCTTTCATGCTTTGAGTTGGTTTTTGGATTTATTTGCATTTTCTTGAATGGTTTTGATGTATTTCATTATTTTTGTTTATTGAACAATACTTTAATTTTGAAACTTGGAAAGAGTAGAAGAGGTATTGATCAACCGTTCGTGGCAATACAGGTGATCGTGCAGTAAATGACGTGCGAGCGGAGTCTTTAAGCACCTCTTTTCTTTCCTTTTCTTCTCAAACCAACTTGTGAGTGGCTTATATTCGATTCAGTTGACCCTTCTTCCAAGTTTTCACATCTAAAAATCTTGCTTTCTTACTTGCCCCGATCAAACGATACCAAAATAACTAAAAGATGTCAAGATAGAAAGGAATAGACTTGGACTACTTTATGCTTGTCAATTTACTTGTGAACGGTTACCATATTCATGCTAGTTCGTTTGGAATGTTCTTCATATATTTCAAAATTCAAGTTAGAATGTATACTTCTTCTAGAAAATATGCTATGTATAGAACACACTTTGCTATGCAATATATTGATAAGGGAGACTATACAAAGACAGATCGTGCCATATGATTGTCTCGTGCACATATTGCCTTAGATTGTATCAAGTAATTTTTTAGTATAGGCATCGTTGATCACAGACAACTTGTGCACAAAGTTTTTGGTTTCCGCGGATGGTTGCCGGGACACTGGAACCGATCCAATCCGGGCAGAATATTTCGTATAGTCGTTTTTATGGACAAAATGTTATGTAGTGGGGCTCACCACCTGTGTTGTATATCATTCTTGTCTCGAGACTATAACCCATCCTTTATGGCATTATGCCAGTGATCCCTTCATATATTTAAACCTGTACAAGCTAACTTGTGTCTTCGTGGCAGGGAAGGACATGGTAAGTATTGTTCAGGTGGTTCAGACGGGCAGGTAAAAGTCACCGAACGATGGCAAGTTTATTCATTAAATTCCATATCATTGCTTGCTTGTAAAATAATCTAAGACAAGATAAAAAGACCATATATAATTGCATGCTTTCACATAAACAACGTGTTTATTGGTATAGTTGGGTTAGCTCGCCTTCACCAGTATATTTTGATGTACTGGCCCTCGTTAAAACAGGTTCCCCATACTAAGGAGATCCTGCGAGGAGCTGAGGCCACTTCCCAATCCAGTCCATCAAACTGCACAACCTGATCGTGCAAAGAAGAAGTCTTTTGAAGAAACTAGGAGCTCATTCACATACTCATACAGCTCCGTGGAAAAGCAATTATTCCGCCTGGAGGTATCTTATTCTGAAGTTTTAGTAAATGATGTAATATACAGGACGTCTATCTCATTTTGTGTCAACTTTTGTAAGCCCGTGCGACAATTATCTGACTCGTTCAAGATTTTATAATAGATGTTCATTATCAATAAAGAGAACTTTTCCATGTTTCAACTTTGTGTTTCAATTATCTGCGTACTCTGAATATGTGCTCGTAATGCAAAAATACTTTGGCCTTGTGTGATGCGCAATCTAGGCACGCACGGTGTCATGCCCGGGGGACGACTATCGATTCCACGGAATCGGAGCATGACATGTATAACTGATAACTTGGTCATCTACCCATTACCTTGGACTATATTCAATACCTCAACTATGGTCAATACCTTAGTTATTATTCGCCATTAAAGTAAGTTTAAGAAACTTTTGCTTAACAACCAACAAAAAGTACAAAAAAATTCTAGACAGAAAATTTAAGTACAATATTTTTGATATGAAAAATGTGACGATGGAGATCGAGTACTACAACGACTATTTTACTCCATTGACGGTCCGACGAGAGAATGATGGATGGTCTCTTCTTTTCTCTCTCTCTCCCTCTCTCTTGAGCTTGTGTGCACGTACGTAGCTCACCTGGAGGGGTATAATATCTGGAAAAAAAACCCAGCCTTTTGGAACGTCCAAGTTGCTCCTATTTATATCCATCATATTGATGGGCTATAGGTGACACATATGCTTCTGATTGGTGGCCGCAGGGGGCTCCATCAACAGAATACGGTTGTAACTGTAGTCGCATATCATATGCAGGATGCCACGCATCTTCGGTTGGGATCTTATGTTTGATAAGATCTCGGGGATATTTTTAACTCCTTCGTATGCGTGACTCGGTCACCTGGACACGTAATCAGCACTAACTGTGTGAAGATATTTTCGGTTATAACAGACAGACCTTGCAAGATGAAAGCCTTATAATATCTTGACCATATAGCATCTTGGCCGTATATGTGCTCTCCTTTGGCCTTGGTCTTATGGACACTTTGGCCGTATGGCATTGTGGTCGCATGTAAACTCTCGTCTGGCCTTGGTCCAATGAACACTTTGGCCGCATGATGACGAGGTCGCATATGGCCGTAGCCGCATATGAGGGACCAAGTGGCATGGTACATCTGATGAAGTTATTAATGCACTGATGTGACTTTTTATCTTTTTATGAGCTGCTGCCTCTCTCGTGATTCTTGAGGCGCTTAAAACTTCTGATAGATATTGGCTGTCTTCAGGGAATCTCATGTGCGACTTCCTCTTTGGCTATTCTGTCCGTATGGGGATGCTTGAGGGAGTAGTGGCACATGGCACTGCTGGCACATGCAGCTACAAGTTACTTAGTGGCGCATGGCACTGCTTGCATACGGGAACACTAGTTATGAAATGGTCGGTGCATGACACTGGATCATTTTGGCGTATGGAGCTTGATCGCTGTGGCGTATGGCCTTTGATTACTGTTGGGCGCATGGTAGAGATTTTTCATGCTTCTAAAGTTATTTAGCTATATTAGATATTAGGCCCTAAGTATAATTTATATATACTCATATATAATAAGTATCTTAGTGCATCCTATTAATACACTAATATCTTAGGATACCTACACCATATACTTATTACCTTGGTATATGACTAATACTTAAACCTATCACATGTTCCAAGTCCATTTTAGACATTTACTTACACTAGCTAAAACTGATACCTTGTATCAGACATCCAAGTATTACCTACACCACACCTAGGTATAACTGAACCTATCGCCTACCTATTCACACACACTAACTAAACTCAACCTTGGTACCCAAAGTAATACCCCTCCTTGGTATCACTGCTGTGCAACTTGACCCCTTAATATGCACACTGACACCAACAATTCCTCACTACCAATACCCCCTTAATACACTCACTGACCCTCATCTAATCCCCTTCACTCACTGCACCAGTACACCTATCGACTCCCTCAAGCACACAACTCAAATCCTAATTTCTCACATCTCTAAACACTCTACTCAATAGAAACTGAAGGTAAATTCCCCCTCTGCCCCAGATCTAAAAAACCCCTGGCTGCTTATTGCCTCTTAAAATGCCTTATATTGTTGCTCTCTGATATTGACCTCCCAACCCGAGCACAGGCTCAAACTACCCTACTGCTGAACATAGAATCTTCCTACCGTGGCAATGCCTATAGCAGTACACTACCCCCATCGACTCCCTCAAGCACACACATACACAAGTACCCGGACTGCACATTGATTGCAACTTGCTGTGCATGCTTGCATCTGCTGCACATGGAAATCGAGCTCCCATTGCTTGCACTCGAGCTCTTTCAATGCAGTACTAACTAGAAAAAAATCCTACATTCCACACTCATATATTCTAACACTAACATATATAGACACAAGGATACTCACATGCATCATGGTATTGATCTTAACTTAGACACTAACCTATACTTATGATACTTAACACTAATACTGTAGGATACACTCATACACGCATTGTGAGTTATGATACTAAAATCTCCCCCCATCCTACACTGAACTGAGCACACACTCCCCTGCACCAGTGTGCAAAACATCACACACCATACTAACACACTCACAAAATACTATACTCACTAGTACACACACCTAATATTGGCACACTAGTACACAAATACTAAGTCACACCAAAATACTCATATCTAAGATACTCTCATGTATCCATACAACACCACTCTCAACACAACCTAGCCCAATATTATTATCAAACACCTAGTGTGCACTCTAGTGCACCACACTATGACACTCATGATACACCCCTCAAACACTACGATACTCCACCATCCACTATGATACCATTCTCCAATACCATAAAATATCCCAATAACCATTATATATATATATATATATATATATATATATATATATATATATATATATATATATATATATATATATATATATATATATATATTAAAGAGAGGTTGACACTAAGGGGACACCAAAACAATAAAAACACCAATCATAACCATGCGTATCATGGCATATCATGATACGCACACCTCTTATCCAATTATAGATACGTACACACTAACAAAATATGAATCACCCTCTAAAATCATTGAAAAAAATATTCCATCAAATACCTAGTGGTCCAAATTCGGATTTCTCTCAATTTGGCCACAAAAGTCAATGTAACTTTCTTCATAGGCCTTCTATGAACCTAGTTCTTCTTCCAATGGGTAGCCCTTGGCCAAGGGAAGGTACCTAGGGGTATATAACACTATTTTAACCATGAAATTGATAGGGAATATAATTTACCTATTGGAAGATGGATTCCTAATGTATCACACTAAAAGGACACAATGTAATGAATTGACACTTCCTTCTAGTTAGTTTTTTTCCAATGCTTTCTCCTTGCTATTCCAAACTCCTATGCCTCCATGGAATGAAAATGAGAGGGATAAGATTTGGGAATGGGTGATTAGGGTTTGCTCCCAAATTTGGGAAAGAATTAATTAGAAAAGCAAATTAAGGTTATTAATGAATAAATAGACTTATATAGCCTCCTAATAGGGTTGGGGTTATGTTAAGGAATATTTGAATTGATTTAAAGGCCCCTATCATTCTCTCATGAATAGGATCAACTAATCCTATAAAATAAATATTTTATTCTTGAGTCTAAATAGGTTTAATAGACTTAATCTAGTCATGACTAACTAATTACTCAAGTCAAATAGTCTAAATTCAATAACTAACCCATTCTCCTAAACTAATGAGTTAAACCATGACTAACTATAATTGAATCAATAGGTCAAGTCAAATCTAGTTAGATCCACTAATGTCAGATCCAATAAATAATTTAGTATACTAACCAATAAATAAAATACATTATATAAAAATTATATACAATCTATGAATAATATAAAATGACAAAAATATTTCTCTTCGGGAACTAGGTAGTTACAATGCTCTATGCATGTGGAAACCGAAGGGAATGATGGAGATATTCTCTCGACAAAATAGATTTTTCCTGATTAAGTTTTGATTACCTGAGGATCTTGTTAGAACATTAGAAGGGGGATCGTAGACTTTCGATGACAGATTGGTGGTTCTTCGCAGATGGCAACTGGAGTATAACTTCGAGCAGGAGTAATTTTTTGCAGTGCATATATGGATCCGATTTCTATGGCTTCCACCACAATTGTGGAACTCCTCCTCCATTATGAAACTGGCTAGCTTAGTGGGTACCCCTATTCGATTTGATAGTGCCACACTGAGAAGACAGAAAATGGAGTATGCAAGGGTATTTGTGGAAATTAGGGCAACGAACTGCCAAGGATGATAGGTCTAGTTCTGCCCAATAGAGAATTACTGGACCTTGAAGTGGATTATGAATAGGTGCTTCCATCCTGCTGTAACTGTCTAAGCTTTGGCTATCTTGCTTGTGAGCACCCTGATTTTTTTCATAGGGTTAGTTTGGTAAATTAATAATTTTTTATTTTAATATTTTTTCAATAATTTAATTGAACTTTGGAAACCAACCCGTATAGTTTTAAGATCTTGAGTACAACACTAGCATTTCCCTTCCAACCAACCTAGCATGCTCGACTTAGACGAGTCAAATTAGGCTCCTGTCCCGACTTTCCCTCACAAATTTGTAATCTCATGCCTTGTTTTGGTCGCATAACTTGTATGACACAATTACGAAGAAACGACGATTAATTAACCCTTTTGTCGTGGCGTAAGATTTTAACACGCCACCCTAACCCATTGATTCCAACTAAATTTATGCTATGAGCCTAACTGGTCCTATTACGTACATGACACTTGAGTTGCGCTATTCGAACTCCTACATGCTCCCAATTTAATATTATGTAGAAAATAGAATTTATAAATTTATTTAATTAATTTAATATTAATTAATATTTAGTAAATAACTTTTTAATTAATATAAATTGAGTTATAAATTATTATTGGAGGAAATATAAATTTTCTAGAATTTTTCCAAGTGTCTAACTATTTTTGAAAATTTTCTGTGTTTAATTATTCAATAAATAAAAGAAATAAAACAAAAGAAAAGAAAAGAAAAGAAAAGAAAAAGAAAAAGAAATAAACCCATTAACCCATTAACCCTACCCAACCCGCGTACAGGAAGCAACCCCCCCCCCCGCTCTATATATATATATATATATATATATATATATATATATATATATATATATATATATATATATGTATATGTGTAAATACAAAATCCTAACCCTAATCCCACACCACCTATACCATCACCCACGCCGGACCCCGACTACCGATGTAGTATCGCCCGCACCACCGACCGCCGTGCCTCAGCAGCAGCAACAACCGTCGCAGAAACCCCCCCCCCCCCCCCGCGCGCATACACACAGTCGTGCCCCCTTCACACGAAGATTCTGCCTTCCTTGCTCGTCTGTTTCGTGCCCCATCTTAGCTGGTATGTTCACAACCTAACCCTCTAGGATTTTCTTTAAGTGAAATAAATTTAGGCACCCGGGTTTGATTGAAAAATTGACCGAAAGTTGGCCAAAAAATTGATCAGAAACAGTTCAAAAATTCAGTCCAAGTACCCTTGTTCATGTCCCATTTTCTACCATCTCGTTAATTATTTTTAAAATATAATTGAAGAGACTTCTTCACAATATAACCAAGATTTTTTACTATTTTTTTAGTTTTCTTTAATGGTTAAATTATTCTGGTTCCAAAACGACCAAAAACTTGTTTTAAAAATACCCAAAATCTCGCGATATGGGGTGCGTTCCGCCAAAAGAGGAGACTTTGTCATGTACGAGTTGTATCAAAACGCGCGTAACATAAACGCGGACGTGTGGACTTTCACGGAACTTGATTTGGATGTGCGTGCACACCGGAATCAACACGTATCTGCAAAAAAATACCGTATCGACCTGTTCTGACACTGGCCATAACTTCGTGTGTACTCGTCGATTCGTAACAAAACTTGTGCTATTGGATTCATAGCGTTATGCTGGTCCTGTGACCCAAGTTTGGTTCGATTCTGAGAACATTGACGAAACGTCATTTCGTGGTCCCAACGGTTCCACATGACGAAAAATTTCGTGATCGGCTCATCGAAATCCAGTTCTGGATGTTCCGTTGGATTCGTGCCATTGTTCTAGATTCGTAGACACTAATTTTGACAAATTTGGAGAACTTTATCTTTGGCAAATTTTTTGGTGCGAAATGGACCACATGTGGACCCCGATTTGATCCAAAATTGTCAATTTTGTCCCTGTGTCCAAATTGGAATTATGTGTAGTCAATCCTAGCTATTTTAACTATTCTGAAAATAATGGTGATGTTTGTTTCAGCATCCGGAGGTGTACGTGCAGATTCTATTTTCCCAGGAGTAGTTGACGGAGTTCAGAACCCAAGCAAGTTTACCTTGTCAAACCTGCAGAGATTCTGTTATATTATCTGCTTGTATTTTTTTTGTTTATATATTTATTCTATGTTGTACCTATTCAACCTAGGACCGTGAGACATTGCTTAGCGTCCGAACAAGATTCAGGTGTCGACGCCGTACGCGGGGTCGTGCAACGTCACTTAGAGAGTTGATTCCACGATCCAATTTTTATGTGCTTGTTTTACCAAGTACACCATACTGTAGGATACTTGACACTATTTTATGTGACATAATCTTTCCTAAGTTATTAATGGTAATTTTGTATAGGCTTAAATGATTCGTGACATGAGACTTGCATATTATATGGATATTATTATTACTTGTTGTACTAGCTAGAGGTAATGATCTTGTGTGTTATGGACATGAGACGTCATGGATATGAGACATGAGGTTACATTGGGTGACACACATAAGCTACATGCTGATTATTTATATATATACTACTGGAGGTACCTTAGACTCTGTCTCAGATCATTGGCACATATACTGGAGTCGTGATACTACATGCTGCTATGGGATCCCCGACACAGAGCCTGTAGTGGTCTCAGCCTGAGTACTAGTGATGCTCTCATTTTTATTTTACTTACCTGGTTACATAGCTTGCCTTGAGAATCTGTTTATACTTACTTGCTGTATTTTATTTGGCTTGAGTGTTTATTATACCATGCTATGTCCCCTGAGGACCTGGATCTGAATTATGTCCCTTGGTGTAGACGAGGAGAGCTATCCCGAGGTTTACGGGGCATGTACTACTATTAGAGATGTACATGTTGCAGAGGACGAGGTTCTTCCGGAGGACTTCTCTTGAGCACACAGTATTCTTACCATTCATTTTTTATACTTATTATTTTTAGATATTTGATCTTGTAGTGACTTCTGGATATTGTACTTAGAGTTATTTTCTTTCCATTTTGATGACGGGTTGTTCCCCGAGACATTATTTATATTGCTTTGGTTGGACAGATCATTTTATGTTATTGTGACTGGACTTGTCTCTTTGTGATTTTGTTACTTATTATGGATGAGATTAGATATATATATTGCGACAGGTATTTGTAGACCATTTATATGTATTACAGCTTAATTGCACTCTAACGGGTCTATTAAATTAGGTTTGTCCATTGGAGTTGTGCTGCTGCCCATTGCCACGTGGCTAGTCCCTTGGTATTTTGGGACTGGGACATGACATGGTTTTTGTGCTGGCCTACGCAGGTCTACGAATATATTGCTTTGGTTTCAATTAAGGGACCGAGCAAGCCTGCGATTATGTTAAGAATAAATTTATAGGATCTCATCCACATGTTGAAACTTTCTTGACCTCTATATCAGACTCGAATAAATTTCTTGACTTGCATCATGCTTGATTCATCCATACGAACCTCATAGTTTACTTTGTGTGTAGAGTAATGGATCCACGAGCCAGCGACGAGACTCCCGCAGGTACACCACCAGGTGTTGTGGTTACCTACACGATGGAGTGACGCCATCGAGTGGAGATCCCTCCACTCAACAAAGCAATCAAGCAAATCAGCATGCCTTGAGGTTCCAGCGAGATAATATTCTACTACCACTGTAATTTACTCCACCGATACCACCGATGCCAGCTTTTCAGCCAGGGCAGCCTATGGACAGACATCTGCTATTTTAGGTGTTCTATGCAATGATGCAAGCTCAATAGCAGTTTCAGTAAGAGGCCCAGCAACGCCAACTAGAGAGCTTAAGGAATAGTATAGTGACAGCATTAGAGCATGCGACTCCACCAGCTAGACAACCATCGACATAATCCATCTCAGATTTTTGCCACCTAATGACACGTACATTCTCAGGCAAGGAGGAGCCTACGGAGGTCCATGAGTGGCTCACTAACATCCAACATCAGTTGAAAGCAGTCGAGCTTTCGAAGGAGCGTTGGATGACTACCGTCAGGATGCAGTTGACGGGCAATGCACATCACTGGTGGCTATCTGAGGCTAGACGACTTGGGCCAGACCGAGTTACTTGGGAGGAGTTCTCTAGACTCTTTCAGGAGATGTACATTCCATCTATTGCTCGGCCAGAACTTCAAAAAAAATTAATCGTCTCACCCAGGATAATATGACGGTAGAAGAGTACAATGTGGAGTTCATACGATTGGCCGCTTCGCACCTACACTCATCCTGACAGAAGAAAAGAAGGCGAAGAAATTCTTTGACGGACTGAGCTTTGAACTATAGAGATAGATTGGCATAGTTGCACATATTCTTATACGGATGTTCTTGTAGAAGCTCAACGCATAGAGCGCATCCACAGGAGGGAGTCTAGCCAGAAGAGACCGTATGCATTAGTACCAGGTCGAGCACCACACGGGGAGCCTGCAAAGCGACCCCAGATGAATCCACTCCAGAGAGCAGCATCACGAGCCCCATCCCTTCCTACTTGTCACTAATGTGGCAAGGTATGCCATATTGAGAGAGAGTGCAGACACAAATTTGGATTATGTTTAGCTTGCGGATGTCACTACCATATTTTCTAGAAAAGGGTATTTTGGTCATTTCATAATTAATTAAATATTATGCTTGTTAAATATTTAATTATTATACTATTTATTTATTATTAGCATGTTAGATTTATTTTTGGACTTGTGTTAGTGGATCTAACTAGTTTATTTAGACTCATGGACCAACATGTATTAATTGTTAGAATTGAGCCCAACTAGAAAGCCCATTAATCAGGAGGATGATTAAATTAATTAAATCATTGGACTAGAAGCTTTCCTCCTTAATTAATTTCTTCATGAGAGGCCCCAAGAGGTATTTTAGACTTTACATAGTAGCTTGAGGGAGGGGACAAGTGAGGCCTATATAAAGGGGATGAAAACTTTTTCTCTCTTCATTTTTTATTCCAAATCTAGATCTAGAATTTCCCTCAACCAAATTTCATCAAATTCCTACCAAATTTCTACCCATTTCCTTTCCAAATCACCATTGGAGACTAGAAGAGCAAGGATCTAGAAGGAGGAAGCAAGGATCTATAAAGAGGAGCAAGGATCTACAAGTTGGAGGCCAACTTCACCAATTTTGGAGATTTTATTGGGAATCCATCTCCCAATAGGTACAATTCAGTTTTTGTCCTTAAATTAGGTTATAAATCTGAGATTTAACTATAAAAATTAACCCATATGCATAGGCTACCCATAGAATTTTGTTTTGTGTTCATAGGAGGCCTATTGAGAAAGTTATGGTACTTTTTGTGTCAATTTTGGGGAAATTTCGAGATTAACATTTATTGTGTGTGTCATTTGGTCCTATAGATCAATTTGGCATGTGCTTGTGTGTTTGGGGCTAGTATTGTATGCATAATTGGGTACGTGTAGGTCGTATCCCATCAATTTGGTGATACGTGTTGATTTGAGGATTTTCTCTCCGACATGGGACTTTGTAATGTCATATTTTGACACGGACACATAGATTTGTATTTGACTCTTCGTATTATTCATAAATAATATATGTGACTTGTTCGTGTCCTTCGGGGTATGTTTGGATGTGTGGTAGACTCGTGTCATATGCGTATCCTAGATCTAGTGGGATACGGGATGATACGGTCCATGTGGGTATAATTTAATTGTAGATCTAATTCTTTGTGTTCCTATTTCATGAAGATGTGTGTGTGTATATATATATATATATATATATATATATATATATATATATATAATATTGAGTATATATATTTATGTAGTGTTGTGTCTTAGATCTATGTATCTATGTATATATTATATGTGTATTTTTATTATGTAGCTATTTTTCTACATGTAGATATATATTTATAAGTGGTAGCATATGTATATATAATATAGTAGATATATTTATATGTGGTTATATATATAGTTATATTATATATTATTATGTATTTATATTATTGTATGATTATATATATGTATACATATATGTATAGTTATATATACATATTACTATGTGTGTGTGTATGTTACTATGTGGTATTTTATACAATTTACTATGTATAAGTGTATGTATATTTATATATAATTTTATATGTATATTGTATAAATATATATTGTGGGTTATATATATGTATTTAAATATATATTGTATAAATATATATTGTGGGTTATATATATGTATTTAAATATATATTGTATAAATATATATGGTGAGTTATATATATGTTTTTATATATATATTGTATATTGTTATGTATTTATATTATTGTATGACTATATATATGTATACATACATGTATAGTTATATATACATATTACTATGTGTGTGTGTGTATGTTACTATGTGGTATTTATACAATTTACTATGTATAAGTGTATGTATAGTTATATATAGTTTTATATGTATATTGTATAAATATATATGGTAGGTTATGTATATATATTTAAATCTATATTGTATAAATATATATTGTGGGTTATATATATATATTTAAAGATATATTGTATAAATATATATGGTGGGTTATATATATGTATTTAAATATATATTGTATATATATACATATATTTTCAGCGACAGCAGCGAGACAAAAGCGCCGCAACAGCAGCAACAAATGCAAATAGCAGCAACGAAAGTTGCAGAAAACTGTCGCTGAAACAACAGTGTATCAGCAGAGTATCAGAAGCTTCAGCGACAGTTTTTAATGACAGTGCAGAAAACTGTCACAAAAACTGCAGTGTATCTATATACACAGCAGCTTTCTCCGACAGTTGACAGGGTATTTAGCGACAGTTTGTTAATTTTTAATATATTAGATATTAATATATATAGATATATATGTATATTTATATGGTAATTAATGTATATATAAATATGTTCCTAATTGCTATTTGTATTATAGTATACTATATATGTATATATTTAGTTATAGCATATAAATTTATTAGAATAGTTAGTATATTTTAGTTAATTATTATGAGTATCTTTTATATATTATATATTTATAGGTATGTATGTACATATATAGTTAGTGTGTAGTTGGTAGTTAGTATTATTCTATTAGTACATACTAGAGTTATAGTGGATTGATATATGTAATTATTGATGGGTAGTTAGTATATATATGAGATTTTGGCAATTACCTTGAGATACCAAGGTAAGTATCAAGATATACCAATGTATGAGTAGTAGGTATTGGCATAAGTAATAGGATAGTTGTAAACTAATTATGGGTTGGCATTAAGGTGACTAAAATAAGGTATATAGTATTATATAAATATTAAATGTATAGTAGTTTATAATTATTGTTGGGTAGTTAGTATAAATAAGGTTTTGAATTTACCTTGAGATACCAAGGTAAGTATTAAGGTATTGGAGGATAATCAAGGTATTGGGTTTGGATATCAAGATAGAGGTTTAGTATTCTGATACCAAGTTGGTTCAAAACCAAGGTATCCATTTAGCATTTGTAATTAGGATTATATATATATAATATTGTTTGATATGTACATATGTGTTATATTTATCCCTTGTTTGCGTATCCTGATATACGGTATCTTAGTATCCTAAGATGTAGCATGTATGGCCTAGATTCATAGTGTGTGAGCCCAATATCTTTGAGTTAGACTCATGAAACCTAGAAATAGGTAGTTGACCATAATTTGACTATAGTTGACCATACTTGACTTAGAGTTGACCTAGTTTGACTTTTGACTTAGAAATGACTTTATGACCTAGAAAGTTGACTAGTTTAATTTATTTCTCTTTCCAGAAACTTGTATTAATGCAATATTTCATATATAGGTCTGTGACACCAGTTCAGACATCATTTTTTCATTATTTGCTCTGGACCACATGCGAGTACATTCTCTGATAGTTTTTATTATTTGATTACCACTATAATTCAAGTATTTAGAAATATTACTTATGATTCTTGACACGATGGTACACGGATTGGTATTGTTACTGGATCGTCAGTCATGGAATATTACCTTGATTATGGAGATGGTATCGGATACTGTCCTTGTTGGTATTGGATAACATTGAATATTATAGATTAAATATTTGATACATTGGCTAGTGACGTGTCATGATTCGATCCATCATATCAGTCGGGGCGGGGGAAATACTAATTAAATATGTGATCAAGAAACTATCGTCTAGTAGTGTAATCATTGGCTACTAACTAACCATGCAATTCACGTATGGTTGAGTTAGCTCCTTAGTGTAATCATTGAATCTCCCAGGCCGATCACATATTTAGTTAGTATCTCAAATCACATAGTTATTGTAGATTCCATTATTCAGTTCATTGATTACCTTGTTCTATTCTGACATTATAGTTCATTCTTTTATTCTTGTATGCATTGATTATATTTTGTTGCTAGTATTGCCTATTCTCTCATTGTTCTTGATTATCAGTTATATCCTCATCGTAGATAGTATCTTCTATTGTACTGTTTATAGTTTTTGTCAATTAATTGAAACTGCTATTGGGTTGTACTTTGCTCCATTCCCGACTGAAAAATATTTTTCAGGGAATCCGGGAGATTAGTGTCCGACATACTATGGACCTCAGCCTATAGATGGTGCAGACTTGGACCCACTAGTTCTGGAGTGACTGCCAAGAAATTTAGCTGGGTTCACTAGTTAGCATAGTTAGTTCTCTTTAGCATTTTGGTACCGAATTTGTTTTTGGCATATTATTGTGTTTGGATATTATTTCTATTTGTTGTTATTATATTTTTAACTACTTAGTTATGTTAGACTTCTGTGATATCTTCTCGTGCCATAGTAATGTGATTGAGAATTGTGTTGAACTAAGTTGATTATACTCTCATCTTGGAGTTGAGATATTATTGGAGGTTTATGCTTTATAGTGAGATAATTAGATAGTATAGTTGACCAAGACAACGTTCTACCGCCGATGCTGCGGCGTAGGCTGGGCGTTGTTCTCGACTTGCATCCCTACACCGACTGCTGGTCGTGACATATTTTTAGTGGTGGCCCATGCAGGTCAGACTTCGTAAGTTATGCGATGTCATGATAGTGCGACGAATTAGTTGTACTACTGCGTGCCTACGATAGGACATAGGAAAGTAGGATGAGAGAGGGATACTCAATCACAACTAGGAATTCTAATCTGAATTGAATTGCTACTTTTGATTCCTTCTGAATACTTTGAATATTGTTGTCCTTCCTTGATGATATCTTATCTTGTGTCGAATTGATCTCCTTTGTTTCGATCTATCTTCAGGATGCCGCCGAAGACTAGATCCCATCGATCGGAGCAGTTTCTGCGAGGTCTGCCACCTCTCAATCTTTCACTCAGGCAGTAGGATTTGTACCTCCTATGATATCAGTTCACGTAGGAGTCTCGGCTGCCTTCGGGGTTCTCCTCTACCTGTTCCAAGGACTACTCCAGTTGCTTCGGAGGGACTTCTACCACCTCCATTTT
>JAYESA010000512.1:90000-95000 GCA_036927795.1 Iris macrosiphon | reverse complement strand
CTGCTTCCGTGCAGCCAACTGCCGACGCTACGGTCCCGTCAGTAGGTTCCCGGCCTTGCCGGCGACACCCTCGGTTGCCTGTGCATCAAACCCGGTCGCATCTGGGAAATGCCACGTTGCGGATGTTCCGAGCCGTCCCTTCCGCCTCGTGCGGTAACGGGAGGGCACCCGAACTCGTGCCACTCGATGCCCCCGAGTCACAGCCCTACGTCGGCTTGTTTGGACCGGCTGGGCACTCGGTGCGCGCGTGTGTAGGGCCTGCGGATGCGGTGGACGCGGAGGGGCGCGGGGGGACGAAAAAGTCCCCCGGCCCCGGACCCGAACGGTTGCAAATGTGCCGCTCTCGATGTAACGACCCGTTCATCCCGTTCCCCCTGCTCGGGGAGCGCGGCCAAGAAATGCTTACGACCGTCCGAACGGGACAGATTGAATCAAGATCCTTTCCTCGTTATGGATTGGTTTCTTCGGAATCAGGTCCCATAGTCAATGGATCGTGCCTCAAGGAAGGACTCGGCGGCAGAGTAAAGAGAGGCCTTTCCGTTGTGTTGGTTTTCCTTGCCCGTTTTCGATTGCCGTTTGGTTGCGTACTTGTTGGTTTTAGGACTTGCGTTTTCTTGAACGGTTTCAATGGATTTCATTGTTTTCGTTCTTAGGATTTCGCATTTCGTATCGAGCCTTGGAGACCGAAGCAGGAGGTATTGATCATCCGTTGGTGCGTGCAGGTGATCGTGTAGACGACGCGCGAGCGGAGTCTTAGGGATCTCTGCTCCTTCTTCCTATACAACCGACTGTGTGAGTGGCTCTATTTCGATAAGCACCTTCTTTCCAAGGGCTCCGTTCATAATAAGATTGACTCAGTAAAGCATTCAATCAAACGACACCACTTAAGTAATAAGTTGGATAACAAGATAAGATAAGAAGTAGGCTTGGAACACCCATCGCTTGTCATATAAAACCTTGCATAAATTCATTGATGCATGCATGGTCGTTGGATGTTTAATGGGTTGGTATTTATTGATAGTTCAAGTACTTTTCAATAAGTTCAAAGTGTTCTTCTATAAACTGCTGTATGTTATTTCATATAACTGTTGGTTGATTGTGATAGTACAGTAAAGCAGTTTCGTGAATGATGTTCTTTAACATTGGCTTGTAAGTAAACCTATGAGGTAGAGTCATAGGTATGGTCATGGGAATTCTTGTGCACAGGGGATCCAGGTTCCTGCGGACGGTTACCGGGGCACCGGGCCGTTCCGACCCGGGCGGAATCTACTTTCTTAGTACTGGGAGCGGGGAATTGTAGCGGGGCTAGCTACCCGCGCTGCAAGCGTCGCCGCCAGCCCAGACTAAACCCATGATGGCTAGTAGAACAACAAAGAAAGATGTTGTGTATATTTAAACTGTGCAGACTAACTATGTCTTCGTGACAGGGAAGGCTATGGTAAGTTGTACAGGTGGTTCAGACGGGACAGGTAAGGTCACCGAACGGTGGCACGTGAAGTTATGTTATTTTGTTCTTGCATATCTGCTAAATGTAATCTGATCTAGGCAAGAATAGAAACCCACCAAAGAGCATAAATATTGCATGTTCATTTAAAACTCATCTAAAGAGCTTGGTAAAGTTGAGCAGCTAGCCTTCACCAGTACTTTTCGAAGTACTGACCCTCGTTGTAGCAGGTCCCCCGGCGCAAGGCAACGCGGCGAGGAGCTGAAGCTCCCTCTCCGGACCCTTTTGGGATTCTTGGCGGGTCGGGGCCAAGACTTTGGAGGCTCAAGCTGGAAGCCTTCCTCTCTCTCCGTGGCGGAAATGACGCTAAAGCGATGGTGCTTCCCCGCACAACAAGAAGTTTTGGGTTTTGAAACTATGTAAAGGGACATAATGTATGGATCGGCTATCTCATTTTGCGTCCGAGTTTGTAAGCCCGTGGGGCATTTTATACTTTTGAGTCAAGCAATGTAACCGGGTGTTCATTATTAATAAAAGAGAAACTTTTCTATGCCTCAACCTTGTGTTATCTTATTTGTCTACTCTGTTGCATTGATCTAAAGAATATCCTTATGCCTAAGGCCTGGTGCACGCGCGCCCTACGCGTGCACGGCATCACGCCCGGGGGACGATTATCGGTTAGGCGAAATCGGGGCGTGACATATTGGTATCAGAGCTATGCTTCAGATCCTTTGATCTCTCAAAAAGAAAGTTTCTAAAAAGGACTTTGTCCCTTCCGAGTAGACCCTTGAATTCGCTTGGCCAAAATGAGATGCGTTCCATACAATAAGTCCGAATATTTTTGAAAAGTGCGTGGGAATTATACGATCGCTTGGACGGGATTATGATCTGAGGGCTTTTGCCCCAACTCATAGAGGATGTTGTGAGAAGAGACTCGTGTCATAATCGGCAAGTTATATGTCCATATGAAAACACCAAACGAGAAAAGTGCGAGATAAGAATATCGTTCAGACAGTGGTCTGGTCTGTGCACAGGGCCTTTTGGCCAAACTGTGCTGAGTATCGTGCACCAAGACCCTTGGTGCTAGCGAGTGGCAGCGAGATTTGGGTATCGTTGGGACGAGAATGAAGTTGACTTGAAGGGAAATCGATAGAGACGCTATCGGATTACCGCTAAGGCGAGTAATGGAAATCGTGTAGGAATTTCCGAAGATAAGTTGGACGGTTATTCATAACGATGAGTTATGATTTGAAACATAGTCTGTATAGAGGACTATGAATACAAGTGTGTACGAGTCTAAGATCGCTAAGGCGATAAATAGGGACTGTGTTGGAGTCATAGCAACGGTTTGGGCTAGAGAATCGATTCCCGCTCTGAGGAACGAATTGAGCATACGAGTTAAGGATGCAAACGCGAATCAGGAGTTATTAGGACGATTCAATTCCTGAGTAGTGTATGCGATAAGTACCCTGTTCGATTATGCAACTTGTGGATATAATGAGTTGTAAAGATTCAGGGAGTATGACTCGAACCCTGAGTGTGTATTTGTTGGCTTAGTAATGCTTGAACGAAGTCGTGGATTCGGAGAGTTAAGCGAGTCTAGCGACAAGCGACGAGATTGGGTAAAAGCCTTAGTATAAATAAACAGTGCCTAGCAAGTAAACGAACTCGGAGAAAGCATGCAATGTTGGTTCGAACGAGTTACAATGAGTCGAATAAAGGATAAGGCTTATAACGAATAGAAATTCAGGGTAATTGGAATCGATATCATGATCGGAAAAGACTTAAAGGATCGTACGAGCGAGTTTGAGTTGAAACAAGCAAATTACAAACTTGAGTCGAGATTGAATAATCTGAGATGCGATCGAAGTAAGTGCAATTAGAAATAATGGAGTAAAACGAATGATAGTGTGCATGGAAAAATTTGGATTTGAGTAGGAGATCGCTCGATAAAAATTCGGTTTGAGTATGAATGCGATGATCCAAATTCTAGGATTTTAGACTATAACAATGGTTGGAAGATAGCTCGGATTGATGCAAGTTGAAAGAATTATGATTCTGATGGATCGAGTTAAGCAGTAATAAATTTGGCTTGGAGTTTGGAAGAACGATCTTGAAATCAAGTTCAGGAAGATAACATTCGAAATCTGTCCCAGCGAGAACGATTATCCTGCGGGAGTGTCGACGTGGTGATTTCACGTACGGTAGGGATAAGCAAACTCAAGAGAACAGGTTCGGTGATCATTCCAAAATGAACTCGATGAATGGAACATATCAATGGGATAGACTTGGGTTTGGAAATTGATCTTAGTTGTTTGAGGAATACTAAGAGTAGACTAAGGGAATGAGTCTAAGGATTCTTCTTGAGGAGTTAGTCTAGAAACGTAAAGTAAGAGATGTTGGACGTTTTCATGAACGGATATGTAGATCGTGCTGGACGACTTAGAGTTCATGATATACATCGATGGTTTATAATGGAATTGTGGCTTGATGATATAGGCGTAGAAAATGATGGATTGGTGAATTCTATCAAACGAGATAAAAGAGATAGTGTATGCGAATCGATGAGTTGAACTGCAACGTGGGCGTATCGTGGGTTCGGTTGAACGAGCGTGTTGGTGTGATAGGATGATCTATGCTCGATGTTTAGAAATCTGAGTGAAACGAGCTTGGGTAGAATACCCGTGTAAAAGGAACAATGGTTTGACCTTAGGGTGTTTGGGGCGAGCGTTGTGCAACACGGTTGCGCGATGAGTCGCAAATTTGAGTTGTACCTATGACTGTGTGTGCTGGCCTAGGGACTAGGCAGACGACCCTATGCCTTGAGTTAAACTGGAGTGGCTGACTTCAGAGTATCGTTCGGGAAGAATGATAGAACTGGGGCAACAAGACTTAGAGTTAGAAATTGGAATTGGGAGTATACGCTAGCAACGTTCGCGTTGAAACGAACGTAAGGCGAGATAGGACTCGGGTGAAAATTGATTTGGTTGGATAGGTTACGCGACGGTAAAGGATAAGACGATAGCTGAATCGAACAAGAGTTCGGTCATTCATATAGCAGGACGATCTGCGTTTCAAAAGATTTTTCACGAGTAGCTTGTCAGACTTAGCTGTCACTGAGCTTGGTTGAAATACACATATTTGGGGGACGCCTTGAATATGGGTACGATCCAGACTTAGCGATATGCATAACTCGGATGCAGCTGCAAAGGAAAATGTTCGGATTCGCATGGATGGGTATGACAACTGAAATGATTTAGCCTCAACCTAAATTTCATAGAGGAAAGATTGTATCATTCCTCGTGCTACCGGGATAGTTCTGCGCTAAGGCGCAGTACGAGACTGAGTTTGGGAATGCAATAGTTGAACGAATGGATCATTCGGATAAAAAGGATTAAGCACTCGGGCGAACGGAACGAGTAAAAACGAATAGAAAGTTAAGTTCGATTGAGCCAAGGGTGCGGAGGACTTGAGCGTACCCCAGGTAGGCAATTTAGCTCTGCGCTAAGGCGCGATATAGACTGAGTCAGAAAACGTTGGTGATTGGGTGCGAATT
>JAYESA010000512.1:40000-45000 GCA_036927795.1 Iris macrosiphon | reverse complement strand
GTCTCCAAGGCTCGATACGAAATGCGAAATCCTAAGAACGAAAGCAATGAAATCCATTGAAACCGTTCAAGAAAACGCAAGTCATAAAACCAACAAGAAAGCATCCAAGCGGCACGAAAACGGACAAGAAACCAACGCAACGGAAAGGCCCCTCTCGACTCTGCCGCCGAGTCCATCCTCGAGGCACAGTCCGTCGTATATGGGACCTGATTCCGAAGAAACCAATCCATAACGAGGAAAGGATCTTAATTCAATCTGTCCCGTTCGGACGGTCGTAAGTATTCCTTGGCCGCGCTCCCCGAATAGGGGGAACGGGGCATTACATCATAACCATCCAAAAGAAAGTTTCGTCCCGAAACTTAGGAATATAACCTACCACTAAGGAATAATGAGGGGAACCTTTCCCTCATATCAGCTTCAAGTTCCCAGGTCGACTCCTCGACCGAGTGGTTCCGCCACAAGACGCGCACTAGCGAGACAGTTCGGTTCCGCAACTGCTTCTCTTTGCGATCCAAAACTTGGACAGGCTCTGCGGCGTACGACAAGTCCGCTTGCAGATTCAACTGACCCAAGTCGACTATGTGGTTCGGGTCATGTACAAACTTTCTCAGCTGCGAAACGTGAAAAATATTGTGTACATCTGATAGGGCAGGCGGCAAAGCAACTTGGTAAGCGACCGGAGTAACCCGCTTGAGAATTTCAAACGGTCCAACATATCTTGGACTTAACTTTCCTTTTACTCCGAATCGCATAACTCCGCGCATAGGCGAGACTTTCAAGAACACATGGTCCCCTTCAAAGAATTCAAGGGGGCGACGTCGAGCATCGGCATAACTCTTTTGTCGGCTTTGTGCTGTCTTTAACCGTTCACGAATCACCCGAACCTTTTGGACGGTCTGTTCAACCA
Organism: Iris macrosiphon; assembly: GCA_036927795.1. Taxonomy (NCBI): domain Eukaryota; kingdom Viridiplantae; phylum Streptophyta; class Magnoliopsida; order Asparagales; family Iridaceae; genus Iris; species Iris macrosiphon. Next base: position 44,093 of record JAYESA010000512.1, on the reverse strand, counting down.
GTTCCGGCCCGAGGATTTGCCGCTCTCCGACTTCGTCCCAGCAGATTGGTGACCTACACTTCCGCCCATACAAAGCCTCGTACGGAGCCATCTCGATGCTGGACTGATAGCTATTGTTATATGCAAATTCCGCCAGCGGCAGGTAGACATCCCAACTTGACTTCGAATCGATCACGCAGAGGCGCAACATGTCTTCTAGTATCTGATTCACTCGCTCCGTCTGACCATCGGTTTGTGGATGATAGGCTGAGCTAAACTTCAACTTGGTCCCCATCGCCAGCTGAAGGCTCTCCCAGAAACGCGAGATGAATCGCCCGTCCCGATCTGATACTATAGAAACTGGCACTCCATGCAGCCGGACTATCTCGTCAAGGTAGGTCTGGGCAAGGCGATCGGCGCTCCAAGTACTTTTGATGGCAAGGAAGTGTGCAGACTTGGTTAACCGGTCGACGATAACCCAGATCGCGTCGTTCCCCCGTTGCGTCCTTGGCAGGCCAACAATAAAATCCATGCAGATGTGCTCCCACTTCCATTCCGGGATAGCAAGATTTTGCATCTCCCCGCCCGGCCTCTGATGCTCTGCTTTCACCCTTTGACAAGTTATGCATTGGGACACAAAGAGTGCGACATCTTTCTTCATGCCGTGCCACCAGAAGGTCGTTCGGAGGTTCTTATACATCTTCGTGCTCCCGGGATGGATCATATAGGCCGCGTAATGAGCTTCCGCAAGGATCTCCTTTCTGAGTTCTGAATCATCGGAGACGCATAGCCTTCCATTCACCCGCAACGCTCCATTTTCATCCACTGCGAAGTCCTTCGCCTTCCCCGCTAGAATCTGCTCGTGCATCTTCCTTAGGAAAGGGTCGTCTTTCTGAGTAGATGTGACCCGCTCTATTAGGTTGGGTACGAATCGCATTTGAGCGACCCGCGCGCCACGATATCGGATTCGGAGTTCGATGCCCATCTCTTCTAAGTCCCTTCGTAACCTGCGATCGACTGACAGAGACCCAACGAAGATCCGACTCAGAGCATCCGCTACAACGTTCCCTTTTCCAGGCGTGTAGTCTATCGTCAAGTCGTAATCTTTTATCAATTCTAGCCAACGGCGCTGACGAAGGTTGAGGTCCGTTTGAGTGAATAAGTACTTTAAGCTTTTGTGATCAGTATAAATTCGGCAAGGCACTCCATAAAGGTAGTGTCGCCACAATTTCAGGCCAAAGACAATTGCCGCCAATTCCAGGTCGTGTGTAGGATAATTTTTCTCGTGCTTCTTTAGTTGCCTGGAGGCATAGGCGATCACTCGATCTCGTTGCATAAGTACACACCCCAAGCCTTGTCCGGACGCGTCGCTAAATATTTGGAATCCCGAGATCTCGTCTGGTAATGCAAGTAACGGGGCAGAGGTGAGGCGATGCTTTAACTCTTTAAACGAAGCTTCGCAGTCGGCGGACCACTCAAACGCGACTCCCTTTTGTGTGAGGCGAGTCAGAGGTAATGCAAGTTTGGAAAAATCCTTCACGAACCGTCTGTAGTAGCCCGCTAGCCCGAGGAAGCTTCGAATCTCGCTAACGGATGCAGGTCGCTTCCACTCGACAATGGCCTCCACCTTCTTCGGATCGACTGAGATGCCTCCCGCAGAAATGATGTGCCCGAGGAAAGATACACTACTTAGCCAGAATTCACACTTACTGAGCTTAGCATATAGCTGGTTGTCCCGAAGAGTTTGTAGCACGGTCCGCAAGTGCTCTGAATGTTCTTCCTCACTCTTCGAATACACCAAGATATCATCGATGAATACTACTACAAACTTATCGAGGTAGGGCCGGAACACAAGGTTCATCAAACTCATAAAGGCAGCGGGGGCATTGGTTAGTCCGAACGGCATCACCAGGAACTCATAATGGCCATAGCGAGTTCGAAAAGCTGACTTTGGCACATCTTCTGGCTTGATCTTTAGTTGGTGATAGCCCGAACGGAGGTCGATTTTAGAGAATACTGTGGCAGCTTGCAACTGATCGAAAAGATCATCTATTCTTGGAAGAGGATACTGGTTACGAATGGTTGCTTTATTCAGTTCTCGATAGTCGATGCAGAGCCGCAACGAGCCATCCTTTTTCTTCACGAATAGTACTGGGGCACCCCACGGAGATACACTAGGCCGAATGTATCCTCGATCTAGCAAGTCTTGCAACTGTACTTTAAGCTCTTTCAATTCTGCCGGGGCCATTCGATACGGTGCCTTGGAAATTGGTCGAGTTTCTGGGAACGTGTCTATAGTAAACTCTGTCTCTCGATCGGGCGGCATGCCTGGCAACTCGTCGGGGAACACATCAGGAAAATCCGCCACAACGGGGATAGACTCAACGTTTGCGCAATCTTGCCGAGTGTCTCGAACGGACGCTAAGTACCCTTCGCAGCCGGAGTGAATCATCCGTCGAGCAGACATTGCTGAGATCACCATACAGGCATTCGACGCTTTCGACTCAGGACTGCACGTGAAGCAAAACTCGGTCTCGCCGGGCAAACGAAACACTACTTCCTTTTTTGCACAGTCGATTGTAGCTGAACAAGCGCCGAGCCAATCCATCCCCAGAATAAGATCGTAGTCCCTTATGTCTAGAACTATCGCATCTAATGACAATCTCCGTCCCCCGATGCGAATGTTACCTTCACGACAGACTAAGCGAGCTGATAATTCTACTCCCGAAGGAGTGCTAACACTTAGGTTTAAGCCTAGCGGTGTCATAGGGAATGTGTGTTCGACGGCAAAATCTGCCGAAATGAAGCTATGTGTTGCACCAGAATCAAACAATACTCGAGCAGGTACATTATTAAAAAGTAATATACCTGACACCGTCGTGTTCGATGCGAGTGCCTCGTCCCGAGTCAAGGCATAGACTCGGCCCTGAGCGTTTTGCGGTGCCTGGTTTGCTCGTTGAGTTTGCCCCTGACCCTGAGCTGAGTCATTATTCTGCTGCGGACGGTGTGAAGATGGATCGTTGGAACGGGTTGGACAATTACGAGCAATGTGGCCCACCTTGCCACACTTGAAACATCCTCCCTTGCTCGCACGACATTCGCTGATGTGGTGTCCTGGCTTGTGGCAGTAAGCACACTTTTGTCCTTGCTTCTTTCCCTGATTCGAGTCTTGGGAGCCGCCGTTATTATTGTGGCGCTTATGCGCGTTGTTTCCTCCTGTGTTGGCAGGGCGCTTGTGATTGTGATTTTGCACAGCGCCGGTGCTAACTGGAGGATACTGCGACTCTAGGGACAGTGCATGATTCAGGGACTCCCGCATGGTACGATATTGAGTCACTACGACGTGAGCACGGATAGAAGGTCGTAGTCCGAGCTCAAACTTTCTGGCACGGCTTTCGGCATCGACTAGCTGAGACTTGGCAAACTTTGCAAGTCGGTTGAATTCTGAAGCGTACTGACGTACCGTCATGTCCCCCTGCTTCAGTAGGGCAAACTCGTCTTCCTTTTCGCGACGGACGGCGGGTGGAAGGTATTCCTCCACGAAGGCCTTGCGAAACACGGACCAGGAGATTGCCGTTGTGCCACCTTCACTCAAAATAGCTTGCTTGTGCACATCCCACCAATCATGTGCATTTTGTCGGAGCTGAAGTTGGGCACACGCCACTTTCTTGGTCTCGTCTAGGCATAGCGCTTCGAAGTGGTCCTCCAACTCGACCAGCCAGTCCATCGCTAAGGAAGGGTCTTCGGTGCCTTTAAACGTAGCACGGCACATCTTCTTGAATTCTGATATTGAGACGATTGACCCGTTCTCGCCTGAGGGTAAGGTACCCTGAGAATTCTGCGGTCCGGTGGCTTCGGCAACTATAGGCACGGTTGCGGGGGCGGATGCAGAATGATTGTTGGCGACCATATTCGTCACCATTGTTTGCAGACTATTCATCTGCTTTTGCTGTGTATCCGCCTGAAGTCGCTGCGCCACGAATTGAGCTTCGATCCGTGACTCAAACTGACTCTGCCGTAGTTCAGCTTGTTTCTGCTGCGTCTCCATCAGACGCATCATTCGCTCGAACGGATCGACAGAGGGTGCGGCAGCTGGACTCCCAGAGCTGCCCGA